>DWPV01006112.1:0-11793 GCA_018251915.1 Urbanus proteus proteus
GGGGCGGCCAGCAGCAGCGCCAGCGGGGCGGCCAGCGGCGTGCCCGCCCGCGCCGCGCCGTTGCCGTGCTGCATGGCCGCGGGCTGCTCGCCTGCATTATGCGACAAGGAATGTTGTTATTCATGTTGTTATTATCAAAAATCACATTGTTAAAAAAAATATATATAATGTATGCACTTTATTATTACAATCAGTTTCAATAATATTTTTAATAACCATAACCAAATTATTAAATATAATTTTAACTCAAATATAAACTAATTAAATATAAATAACACCATGAAAAGGAACTTTTAAAAATTAGTGAAATAAATTATCTTGTGTTCAGTCATGTCTTAATAATCGCAAAAAAAAAAAACAAATCTACCCTTACTTAAGAAGGACTTGAAATAGATATATTTTGATTATAACGGTAATAACAATTATATTTTCGATACCGAGAATTCACGAGAGCAAACCCTAATCATATTACGCTTAAAAGTTGACAAACAACCTAGATAAATAAGTTAAGCTATCGAGTATTTACTATCACATTATGTTGAGAAGTTGGAAGTGGTTTTTTTTTCTGCCTACTTACTATGATCATACGCAACGCTCGAGTGTATTATTTTACCTCGGTTTGGCAGGGGGGTACTCGTAGACGTTCGGTCATATAAAAAACCTGTAGACATCTATAAATAACATTATTTTCGTAACATTTCAATAAAAAGTTTTCATCAACGGCACTTAACTTTGAACTTAACAGTCGGGGTGTTAATCGTAGACGTTCCTTGTCATAGTACAGACTCTTCAGGACATTGTTTCCAATAAGAATCCACATTTTTTTTAGTCTGGACGGCACTTTCATTTTTGGGTACGCAATGAATGACGTCCTTTTGTCCGTTGATCTGAAACTTTTTTTAACTTATTTCTTTATATTTGAAAAACTAGGCTTAAAACTACTACTTTACTACTACTACGAATTACTACTACTACGAATTTAAAGTTAAACTATCGTACTGTGCGTTTGTGCCACGAAACGGATAAAACGCAGCTAATACCATCAACAGGTAAACCAAGCCATGGCGGTTGGTTCAGTCTGCGCCGTGGCCCGAGGCTGCTCGGTCGGCTGCAAATGCGCCCGCCTCGAATGTCGTGTTACTGTTAGTTCTATTCTAAAACTGCGACCATTCACACTGAGTATGATTGTTATGATAGGATATTGTTATTTCTTGATTTTTCGTGATATTATAATTGCCTCTTTGTCGATGTAAATCGAAAGTTATAGAAGTCAGAAGACAACTTATTTAATTGCTAATCTCAACCCAACATATCTGATTCTACCAGCTGAAACTCTATTTGCTTAAAATTTTACATTGAAAGAAAAAATACAATACATAATAGGTACAATTATGATATCTATGAACGAACAATATTTAGTATTCAGATATTTAGTTAGATGTTGTAATAATAATTGTACTATTGCACTGTCATTGTCGCATGTAATTATTTTGATTTTTAAACAACATGGTGCTAATTAAAATTAAGAGTTATTGTGATACAATTACGCACGAGACTACCATCCTTCGCTGGAGATAAACAATCGTATATATCAAAAACATTTCAAGAATTAATAAAATTCGTACATTTCTGTTAGAAGGTGTAACATCAAGAGGTCGTTCTTCTTTCTAATAACAAACAAAAAACAAGATAGTTGTTTACCAGCACCGGGCGGTGCAGGTTAATTAAATGTTGTCGTTCACAATTTAAACTAATTAATCAAACAGTTTGAATAAATAATTATTCTCTGTTAAATTTAATTTTATATGTATCTCTATTCGAAAAATCGGTTTTATTTATTGTTAGTTTGGGGATAGATTTTTATAAAAACGATATTAAGATTTTTATAATTTATAATTTTATAAACGAATGCTAAGACTAAGTAAGAAATTTAATGGAATGCAATATTAATTCTGAAAAAAAACAGTAATGACTTTTTAATGGTCGCTATCGCTATCCAACGTACACGTAGCTTAACGTACAGGTACATAACGTTCATCAATGGCTGTGTCATACTGTCTGTAATTTGTTGACCGACGCCCGAGGACGAAGCGCAATCGATAGTCACCCCACGTCAGCCACCACTCGCACGTATGCCGAGACGGTGTGACCATTTAATTTTCACCGCAATAATATAATTAATGTTAAAGATTAGTAAAATATCCAGGTATAAAAACTACGATGTCTATCACTTTGGAATCGCAATCGTGATCAACGAAGTTTTCAGTGATCGGTGTGGTCGCCATATAAACAAACCTATGTAAACAATAAAAAATTGTGGATTGAGATGGAGACGGTGGGCGAACCGACGGCAGTTTCGATGATGAAGGCGCATCGAGGTGAAGTGTCATGTGCGGACGCGAGCGGCGCGTGGCTGGCGACGGGCGGCGGCGACGGCGCGCTGCGGCTGTGGCGCTGGCGGCGCGGCGCCGGCTGGGAGGAGGCGGCCACTGCGCCGCGCGCGCACCGCTACGGCGTCACGGCGGCGCGCTGGGCGCCCACCGGCGTGCTGCTGGCGTCGGCCGGCATCGACGGCGCCGCGCGCATTTGGGCCACTAATTCGTTCGAGCCGCGTATGGAACTAGTGGCGCCTAACGCATCGGCCGCCCGCGCAGCCTGCTGGGCGACGAGCGAGAGACTGCTGGTGGGGCACGACGATGGTGTGGTCAGAGCGTGGCGCGTACAGGACGCCAGCTTGCTGGGATGTGTGCGAGCGCATGAGGGTGCAGTTCATGCTCTTAGTGCATTTGGAGATGCCACTCTTTTACTTACTGCTTGCACGGAAGGAGTACTTAAAATCTATAATTTGCAAGGTAAGTGGACTGTTTTTATGTATTATCTAAAACTTTAACAGTTTAAAAGTTATCTGCTGTTTTAAAAAAATGATTAAAAACTTGACCGAGATGAAATTTACTACTTTACTTTTACACATTTTTTTTTGTAGATTTATGCACATGTGGCGTAGACGGTGTCGGTGGACCATTACCTTTAGTGTGGGAGGACGGCGCGCACGATCTGGGTGTGCTTTGTGCTGACGCGAGCTCGTGCGGACGCGCAGCGGCGACGGGCGGACGTGACGCGCGCGTGCGTGTGTGGAGCGCGGCGGGGGCAGCGGGGGGCGGCGGGGCGGCGGGGGGCGCGGTGCTCAGCGGACACGGCGCGGCGGTGACGGCGCTGCGCTGGGCGCGCGGCGCGGCGCTGCTGGTGTCGGCGTCGCTGGACCGCACGGCGCGCGTGTGGGCGGTGGCCGCGGCCGTCTGCCTGCGCGTGCTTCATGCACACTCGCGGTACCTCACTTGCGTCGTTGTGCCGCAACACGCCAATTACATTATTACTGGTGAGTTATCGTGTGCTATAGATTATAATGAACTATTATTATAATCTATAAGATAAGATTATATAAAAGATATTATCTTTAGTAGGTTGTACTGTTTATATGCAGTACGTTATGAGGAATTGATTTCACCTCATTTTTATAGATTATCATATAAAACTTACATTGTCAGTGTTACAATGATCAAATAATCATTTTATTTTTGTTAAGGTTCCAATGACAAGACAATACGCACGTGGTCTTTGAGTACATTCTCGATCGATGAAGATTTGGAACCGGAATGCTCACCACTTGTTCACTTTGGACTTGGAGATTTACAAGTACGAACGTTACATATAAGCGCCCGTAATTATATTTTTTATTCTATTATTTTGCTTTTTTTACGTTACATAAATGTCAGTTAAACATTTAATATTATTCATTATAATAAAAAAGTAAAAATGAAATAAATAAAATGTAAAGAACTCTTTACGTTAATCATCATTTAGAAGACTTTCTTATGCGAGATATATATTCTAACAAATATTATCTAAATCAGGGTATAGGACCTGTGGATGACGACTTACTGGAAGTGGATGATGGTTCGGAGACGGGCGCGCTAGCGGCGGGCGCGGCGTGCGCATGGCGCTCGCGGGAGCAGCACGCTGGCGCCGTCAATTGCATAGCCACGTGCGGGGATCTACTCGCTACCGCGTGCAGGTCATTTCTATACATATAATAAGTAAATTATACAAAAACTTCTAAACTACTGGCACTATTATTTAACTTGAATTTGTTACAGTTCCGACCACGATGTGTAAATTAATTCATATAATATCTCTAAGTATAGTTACTATTTTATCTTATTATTTCTAAATGCACTGTAAATTGATTCTTTAATATTCGATGAAATTAAACGGACTCTTTATGTCCTACTTACATTATTTTTCTGCATGAACAACATTACATATTTTTTTATATCATAAATATTGATTATTTCAGTGACGGAATTGTGCGAATCTTCAGCTGGAACGAGGAAGAGGGGGTACTACACCTGGAGAGGTCTCTCGATGTTCATCAATATCCGGTTCTATCAGTCGATTTTGGTGCGAGTGGGGCTCTGCTGCTCAGCGCAGGTTTAGATGGTCGAGCTTGTCTTTGGGACGTGCAGGTATATAATAGCGTCCAATCTATACAAATAAATAAAATTTAAATGTCTGTTTGTGATTTTAAAATATCATTTTTTTACCCAATGCATATTAAAGTATTCACGACAGATATAAGTAAAATGCAATTATTTTTTTTGTCTGTTTCACTGAAAGATAGCTGAAGGTCTAAGGAATAGGTTACTTATGTTTTGGAAAAAGGCATAAGCGCGCGCCACGCGCATGCGTCCGCAGTCGCGGGAGAGCGGGATGTTACTTAAGTTTAGATATGAATCCCTTTTTACTTTTTAAACGCGGGTGAAACCGCGGGTATCACCTGTGTATTAAATATCTATATTTTTTTTTACCTATCGAGTACTAGTATTTACCCGCAGCTTCGCTCGCTTCACACATAGAGGCCGTAGGTATAAAGTAGGTATTATACATTGTAGGTATTAAAGTTACTTTTCTATCCCTCGGAAGTAGTGTCACGTTTCGAGTAAAGAAGTACTCTACGTCCTTTTTCAGAGCCCTGGCAATGTGTGTGCATAACGATCGGTTGAGTAGTTGAAGCGCGAAGGCGTTACAAACAAACAAATAAACGAACATTAGCATTTATAATAATTAGGATTACTATTCAGGGAATTACTCATAATGAGAAAGCAAATAACCATTCCACTAAAAGCACGTATCCAATATACGGGCTCAAATATGTTTTTTACATATTATGTCATGGCAATAAGAAGCTAATTCATTAATTAATTAGACATGTACTTGTAGACAGGGTGTGAGCTGGCGTCGTTGTGGGCGGCGGGCGCGACGGCGGGTACAGCGGAGCGCGAGGGCGGCGGCGGCGTGCGCGCGGCGCGCGTGTCGCCGCACCGCGCGCCGCTGCTGCTGCTGGCCACTGACGACGGCGTCGCCGCAATCTGGGGCATCACCGGTGACGCCTCCGACCCTGTGCAGTGAGTTGTTCTCATAATGTTCAAGTACTTTGTTATTACCCAGATTGTGAGTCTCTTTTGATGGATCATAATCACAATCATAATTCTTTATTGCATAAATATGGTATTACGTAAGATGTATTACATTTAATATACATAGTTAGCTCAATCATGTTTCACCGGATAAGGTATGCAATTTTAGTTTTAAATTATTACAGTAAATAAATTTTGGATTAACATAAGTCAGTATTGTTCAGCGTGTTTCCGAGTGCAGTGGAGGCGTGCACGTGTTGTGCATGGGCGTCTACTGGGTGCGTCACCGCGGTGGGTGGCGCGGCGGGTGAGCTCCGTGTGCTGGCGCCCCCGCCCGCCGCTGCAGTGCTGTGGAGCGACATGGCCGCGCATGACCTTGGTACGTTTTTTGTTTGCTTTAAGTGTTTAATTATTTGGGATATTTAAGTTGGAGTCGAACCACAAATATTTCTACTTCCCCTAAATCTAATATTGAAAGGACAAAACAGGTGTACTGAGCTGTGATTTTGCCCCTGACGATGTGGAAAACGAAGAGTCAGATGACAACATGCGGGAGCATTGGTTGGCTTCCGGAGGCATGGACGAAACGGTGAAGCTGTGGTCGGTGGAGGTTTGTACGGACGAGGACGAGCCGCGTGTGGCCGTGCGTCTGAGCGGCGCGCTGGCGGCACACGGCGGCGCGGTGCAGAGCGTGCGCTGGGGCACGCGGCGCACGCTGTGCACGGCGGGCGCGGACCGCTGGGCGCGCGTGTGGCGCGTGGCGCGCGCGGCTGACGGCGCACTGCGGGCTGCGCAGGTGGCGGCGCTGCCTGCGGGCGGCGCGGGGGGAGCACCAGCCGCCGCCTTCCTTCGCCCCTCGCTGCTAGCCGTGGGTGCACTGAACGGACGACTGGCGTTATGGCGTCTTCCCAAAATGAATGAACAGGATACTGAAGACGAAGATGCGGAAGGCGTGGAGCCCCGATGGTGGAGCGAGGCGGGCGTAGTTCGCTGGCTCAAAGATTATGTAACACGGGTATCCGGTGAGTAAAACATCATTATTTTTGGCGTTATTTGGGATAGTACCTACAGGAACGTTTTTTAGGAAAATGGATCCCTTTTATGTGCTTTCTGCAGACTCACATAAAATATATGTTACATGTGCAATCAAATGTGCACAACTTATGCGGTTTGCGCAGTAGGTGGCGGTACAGAAGCGGCGGAGGCACGGCTGATAGCGGCGGTGCGCGCGCACGCATTGAGCGGCGCGCGGCTGCTGGACGCGCCGCTGGACTGGCTGCTGCGCTGCTTTGACGCCGGTACGCACTGACATATGAACGCTTTTGTGTTAACGCTTTTTTCCTATGCTATGTTACGTCTTAGACCTTCAGCTATCTTCCAGTGAAAGTCTCGTCAAAATCGGTCCAGCCGCTTAGAAGATTACCTCAGCCAAACAGACAGACCAAAAAATCATTTTCGTTATAGGTATCATATATATTTTCATATGCATTGAGTAAAAAAAATATCAAACAGACACTTCAATTTTATTTATTTGTATGTATAGATGAATATCAACTGACCAAACTAATACTCATTACGTATTTATATTTACGTATTTGAAGGTGGTAGAACTCTATGTAGTTCGACTCCGGCGGCACCATCGCCACACCTATTTTTGCCCTATAACAGCAATGTCAAACACTGCTGTGTTCTGGTCTGAAGGGTGTGATTTAGGAGATATACTTATCCGAGGCGTTCCATCTCAGTTCTCAGGGGTAGCAATGCATCTGTGGTCATAGTCAGGTAGGACCTTAATCTTATATAGGGTTGATTACAGATGTCCATGGGCGGCAGTTGTCACTTACCATCAGGTGGATTGCATGGTCGTTTGTTACTTCGACCATATTGTATAAAAATAATCCTCCAGGTTCTGAGTCCGCAATACATACTTACTGTACGATATAGACGACGTAATTTGTTGGATCTATGATTTGGTTTGGTTGTTATTATATTGTTTGATTTGAAATAAATATGGGCGATATGATGAAAATGAAAAAATAAGATATAAGCATGATTTACATCTTGCTTATGTAAAGGAAATATTCGAAATCAGATCCGGGTGGCAATCCGCTGTATGTCAGTAGAAATAAGTTCAGATGAAAATTTATACAAATACCTCAGTATTCCATGAAACTTCTACGCGATCGGCCAGCCTTATGCACTTAGCACTTTATTGCATTCCCTAAAAGAGTCCGTGATCCAAAAAAAATACGTTTACTTGTCCATAGTATGAAGGATAATCACTGAATTATGAACGTCTGTTTTATTGGGAAGAATGTCCGACATGACAGCTATTTAAAATGTTGAATTTCCGTGTTTATTCTTTTAATATTACAGCCAGTATGAAATACCAAACTGTAGTTATGATATAAAGTACAATTTATAAGGATAACTCGTAAAATTCTAAATGTAAAACTATAATATATTTAACTTTTACTATCGGATCAAAATTTGTAATATTTTATTTGAGTATTTTTTTAGCGTCATCCCTTTGTAATAGAAATCAATTATATTAGATACCCTCTTAAGCAGCCTTCTTTATTTATTTAAAGCTTACACTTACGTTTTATTTTAAGTTTGCTTCGATATCTATTTATAACGTTTTTTAAAAACACCAGTGGATGAATGAAGTCAGAGTAGATAAATCGATACATTAGGTTACATCAAGTGATGATTTATTTTACATTACTTTAAATTTTATAAAATTTATCGTCCGAGTTGGAAAACTGACTCCATCCTATGTTTTAATCTGCACGGGCAAGTTTAGATACTTTATAAAATAATAATAAGTTTCATGTACATATGTGAACTCCTCGACTGTAGTAGGTACGTATATCGATTGAAACCACTCATTAATTATATGTAGGTGGCAATGAGGAAGCCGGGGACGAGGAGAGCGCGGGCAGTGAGGAGAAGGACGGGGAGGCCGGCGCAGTGGCGATGCGCCTGCTGGAGGAGCTTCAGTGGCTTCGGCGACCTGCGCTCACGTATGAACAAGTATGACCTTGTATGAAATACATAAATTAAGATTAGTATTGTCCACCTGGGAGATTCCACCGACTCCAATTCAAAAATAAAGAGTAGTTCTTGAGTTTCGATGGGAAAGCGTGGATGCCATTTGATTTACATATGAGGAGACAATCCTTAAAAGCGGTAACGCATCTAAGACCAGCTTCAGGTATGACCCTAATTATATGAAGTTCCTTACAGATGTCAGTGGACAGGAGTGACTTTAATCTTACAAAAAAAATGAGGTACATTATAAATAATGTTTTTTTTCATTTATCGCATGCCGTAAATGTGGTGGTTATTTATTTCTATCACAGTGGTTATTTATCTCTATCCCAGTCGTTATTTCTGGAAAGTATGGCATACGTAATGTGCGTCATGTATGTTATGTCAGGAGGCGCTCGTGCCGCACGAGCTGCGTTGCGCGCTGTCGCACGTGCCGCTGCGCTGGCCGGTGCGCGCGGCGGACGGCTACACGTACGAGCGCGCTGCGCTTGCGCACTGGCTGCTGGTCGGTGAGTGTTCTTACATTTCTATATTCACGTAAAACTACCGGTACCGATACCTAACATGATGAATAGAGTTCCTCAATGATTTTCAAGATTAAACGATAATCTGATTTTCAACGTTAAATGCCCACGGAGGTTATGTTTTTTAAGAACTTGGAGACTTGATATATTGGCTTGGTAAAATTTATTATGCTCAACTCTATTCTTTTAGCCGTGAAGTTTATTATTCTTCTATATCTCTTTTTAATATATCCTAACCTGATCCATGTTACTTGACAACAGTAGGTGGGAGTAATTACATGTAAACTTTATTATATTATTTTCGTTTACAGTACATTCAGCCGATTTTTGTTTACATACAAATTAAAAATAATGACGTGTGATCTCAGATAAATAAAATAGGTAGATTAGTCACCGCCGTGTATTTGAGTGAAGCCAAAAAACTATGCTACTTTCATGTACTTATAGTACAAACACAAAGTAGCGTAGTTTCTTGTCAGTACCTTTGGTTTATTTACGCTCACATAATCACATTTATAACCTGACCATTTTAAAAATGGCTTCATTTTTTTGTTAGGAATGATACATCTACCTACTTTATTTATCTGAGCGTGTAATGTATAACTACATAGAACAAACATGTTCCTTTTTGATACTTTGAATGTGTGAGTGAGGCCAGCACTGGGCGTGTGTGTGCAGCGGGCGCGGTGTCGCCGCGCTCGGGGCGGCGGCTGCGCGGCGCGGCGGCGCCCAACCGCGGCGTGCTGCGCGCGCTGCGGGCCCGCCTCGCCGCTCTCGCGCAGTAGCCGCCGCCGCGTCATGAGGACCGATGATTTATATGATGTTTAGTGCACCGTTTTAGATTGTTGTAATGATCTTTAGGGCACTATTGTGAATTCGGTGGGTTGAATAATCGAATATTACATTTCATGTAAATTTATTCTTAAGAAGCGATGCATTACCTTGTTGATATGCTATTGTGCTACCAGCCTGCAGTTGGACTTTTAACAACATGGAAGGAGATATTATTATCCACATTACGAAAAAGTGTCATGTAGATACCTAAATTCTTTAATATTTTTATCAATTAAAAAAGTTTAAATTAATATCGAATAAATCATTTTCCCTCACCAGTAGGATAATATATTTATGAGGGGCCGCATAAAATGTTTTTTATTTAAATGGATGGGTATACCCTTTTAGTATTTTAAATAGTTTTGGGTTCCTACAAAATTTTTGCAACTATAAAATAATTTAATAATTGGCAATATAAAACAATACTTTTTAATACATCTTTTATAACCTCTCACTATTAACTAAGCTACTTCATAATCTATTTGTTTCTCATTGCTTTTGGAACAATTTCCGGGAAGGATCACTGAAGGTAACAGTTGACAGGCATTTAAAATATATAAATATTTATATAGTTTCATTGATCTTTCTTAATATAAAATTAAATTGTTTACTTTGATATAAAAAATGATGTAGCAAAGGAACGTGCAGTTCTTCTGATGATCAGTGACTATTGTTGCCCACGAACATTTTAATCAACATCAGATAAGACCAGTCTTACCTGAAGCTGGCCTCGGATGCGTTTCTATCTTTGAGCATTAAATTGTAACGCCTTGGAGATATATACTTCCCTTACCACACCCTCCAGCTCAGAACACTGCAGCGCACTGCTGTTATTATGGTACGGGTGGCAATCCTACTAACAACACTGAGATCAGGAACTTTGGGGAAAACAAAACACGATTGAAAATGTTTCAACGATCTCATCTTTATTTATATTATTACTTACAATTATATATTTACAAGTGAGGCAGTAACAGTGTCAACGAACCAAACTTACTCCAAGTCGAAACACTGCTCAACGATATCGTACAAAGTGAGTTGCCTCGCGTCCGGCGCGCCGGCCGGATCGGACGCGCCGGACGGACCGGGCGTGCCGGACGCGGGCTACGTTTCGATGTCAGCGACCGCGGCGCTCCATGAGCTGTCGCCGCACGTTACGTAATCGGAAAGTATCATAATATAGTATTTATTATTAATAGTAATATGTACAACTTTACAGTCGCTCCGCCCGAGCGCGGAGCTTGCGATCGATCGATCATAATCCTAGAGATCCATTCGACGTTCTCTCCCGAAATTGACCTTGCGCTTGGAATAATCCGAGGAGAGAGCGCCGGGGCCGGCGCCAGGCGGTCGGCCGCGACGCTGAGGATAATTTGAAATTTTTACAATACGTAGGAGAAGTGTGTATGCGTGTGTGCGGCGGCGGCCGGCGCTATTGCGGCTCGTCCTCGTCGTGGCACTGCAACCTGAAATGAAACGAATAATTTCTATTAGAACAGAAAATATAGTCTACGATTACAGGGCTACGATTAAGAATGGCTACTTTTTTGGTTTCTCTCGATTTTCGTTAACGTTTAGTGCGGGCCAATTAAAGTATCTCACGAGGAGAGGGCTCAAAAACACAAAAGAGTGTTTCAATGATAGGGTACATCGTATCTTACGTTAATTCAAAAAATGTTATAATCCTTAATCCCATTTTAAGGCAGTACTAGGAGAACATAATTCACTCACATGAGCAGCAGCGCCAGCGCAAACACGACGAGTAGCCGGAGCAGCGCGCGCGGCGCCACGAGCGGCGCGGCGAGCGGGGCGGCGAGCGGCGCGGCGAGCGGGGCGGCCAGCAGCAGCGCCAGCGGGGCGGCCAGCGGCGTGCCCGCCCGCGCCGCGCCGTTGCCGTGCTGCATGGC
>DWPV01006113.1:0-11793 GCA_018251915.1 Urbanus proteus proteus
GTTCGTATCGAGATTCTTTTTACAGAATTCTCGTTAAGTAACTAGCCTATGGAATATTTGTAAAGATGCTACATAAAAGATTTCTCGTGAATCAGTTAATATAACATTGAAGAAATGTTCAACAACTTTAAGTTAACTTAAGAATTTGAATACTTAGTAAAGAGAATCTCTTAATTAAGTTTCACTTATGTAAAATATACATACTCTATATACTTAAAGTACGTCAAGTAGTTTGGTAAATAGACTAATACGTGCGTCTTGTAAGTTTGAAATAATTCGTAAAGAAATACCTATGACATACATATACATACTTACATAAAGTACATACAATACATAATTATGTTGTAATATGTATTTGTATGTTTTATAATTTTTTTAATGATGAAAAGAGTCTTATTTGCGATTATCGCCCAAATGCAAAATTTTGTAGCGTAGGCATGACCGAAATTCGCCTTATTTTCGATAAATCGCCTAATCTGGCAACCAGGTTATCATACTAATAACTTTACTAAATAGTCTACCCTACTTTGATCTGGAATTTATTTTTCCTACATTCAAATTGAGAATATTAAGGAATGATTTCGCTTTTCACTTTCTCGCGGAAACTTGGTGTTGTCTAAAACTATTCACATCACATTCTATGAAATTTACTTTAACATTTTATCTCTTCTGGAAATACTATTATATTCTCTGTATGTTTATTGACTTAGTAATTTCTACTTATAATCCTGACTTCGTTGAAATTTCATTTGCTAAGTAACTGGCGAACTTATAATTTTGAAGTGAAAGATACCTATATTTACTTGTCTTTGCAATTAATCAGCTGGTAGGGAATGCCTTATGTTTTGTTTGTTTTTTTTTTAAGTTAAATATTAAGAAAATTGTATCATATTGATGGAGTTATAAATCAAATGATAATTTCTAATAATAGTTCACTTTGTACCTATCCATTTTACACCTATACATATAGAAACGTTTTTTAAAGTTTTCTTCTACTGGTCTTATGTTCCTTCTACTGTTTGTAATATAGAGTATGTAGAGATAATATAAATTTTATCAGTTTTCATATGGCCTGGGCGGTACCTAGTAAAGTGACAATTTGTTATATATGTGATTATAATTTCTAACAAAAATTCAGTTCACTTTGTACTTTGTTGTTTCACATAGGTATGTATGTAATTATAAAATCGTATGCTTGTTTCTTTTTCTATAGAAGAATCATTAATTGCACAGATTTTTTCAATCCGGTTAAAACCTAATCTAACCCGGATAGTGTGATTTTCTATTTGAACTTTATAATAATTTTACTTCCATAAATGTTATGTCAATATTTTAGTCTTATTTTATCATAACGCTAGAATTTTCTCATTGCGGTTTCATCATAGATCGACTAAGCAGTCCCGTAAACTTGGTGATATTAAACAATTTTAAAAACCTCATTTGTATTCCGTGTAGGAACAGAATACAATTTGCAACAACGTTAGTAGGTATAGATATGCATGTGCTTTTTTAATGTAGTTTATTTCTTAGTTATTTGAAACCTTAAATTCACATTTTAACATCATTATCGCATAGCATCTACTTGTCTTTTCTTGTATACTTATTTGAATACCCTTGAAACGTTCATTTTTGAGTTAATTTTTGTTAACCACAATTTACCATTAATTGTCGCATAGCATCTACTTGTATATTTTTACTTTTTTTCAATACCCTTAAATCGTGCATTGTAGAGTTTCTTTTTCGTAAATTCCCCTTTTACTAATACTTCAACACCATTATCGCATAGCATATACTTGTCTTCTCTTGTATTTTTATTTAAATACTCTCGGAACGTTCTTTTTCACAAATGAAAAAATCCTTAATTTATAACCATTTTATATTACACAATATTTAATATAATTATACGTATAAAAATTTAAATGTACTTGAAACTTTTCAGTATATACTGCATATACAGTATATGTTTCATACTCTGTTCTACTCTACTCTCACTATGGCAGTAATGTTCTCACCATTTAAAATTAAAAAGAATTATTATTAGGCAATTATTAACCTTTTTACAACACACAAATCAATACAAACAGGAATTACTTGAATAAATATTTAATTAAGTTTACAAACATACTTCTAAAAGGATGTTTTAAGTTAAATTATATTCTAATAAATTTTGCTTTGATTATTCATTCAAGAAATTCGGTGTACCTATTTGATTAAAATGAAATAGAAATTAACTACCTACATAAATAGTTTTAAAATAGATCATTGTTTTTCGGCGTTTCTATACATTTAGATAATTTTAAATAACAATTCACTTCTCTTTTGATTATTTATCTTCTTTAGATGGAAAGTAACTTTTTAATTAATCTTTAAATTTTCAATAATTAAGTAATCAGATTAGTATTGCTTTTTAAAATTAGATTTTAACTACATTGCTCGAATGGGACTTTAATATTCTGGTGCAGGTACTTACGTCGCTTTGGCAGTCAAGTTTCAAACCATAAATTAAAAAACTTATTTTACCGATATCCCTTATGATATAATTGTGTTTTCATAAAATTTTATATATACCTGCCAATGCAAAACGTTTTAATTTTTTGATATTTTATTGTAGATGAGCTAGAGGAAGTCAATACATTTTTTGTTTATTTTTCTTTGACGTTCTGACTACTTCCAGATTTTTTTAATAATTACATTTTTTTTTTAAATGAACTGCCATTCAAAATAATCGTAAAATAAATCATAACCATAATAAATAAAACATTATAATTATTTGATTACAAAAATCATAATTTAAAGTCACAATAGCATATATTGATAATATTATCCTGGTGACGTATAGAATAGAATCTGAAACTGACGTTGACTGAACTGCCTGATACCCTATATTTTCATAAAAAAGTATCAACAATTATGACAATAATGTATTGCCATCATTATAGCATAGCATCTACTTGACATCACAATAATTAAACTGAAGCCGACTGAACTGGCTGACAAGTTTTTTTTTAATAAAAAGAACTACGTTTTATGACAATTATGTTTTATCGTCTTCATCGCATAGCATCTACTTGTCTTCACAATAATTAAACTGACGTTGACTGAACTTGAATTGCTTGATACATTAATTATTTCATAAAAGAACTAAGTTTAAGTATCATTATAACGTAGCATCTGCTTGTCTTCGAAATAATTCAACGGACACTATCTTAACTGACTGATACCTTGTGTTTTTTCATAAAAATAATCATATTAATGATAATCGTGTTGACCATCTTCACTTGTCTTCGTAATAATTCAACTGACGCTGACTGAACTGACAAATAATTATTACTTTTTTTTTCATAAAAAGAATAATATTCAATAACAACCGTGTTTACCATCTCAATAGAATAGCACTCTCTACTTGTCTTCGTAATAATTGAACTGACCCAGAAAAAACTGACTGATACCTTGATTTTTATTCATAAAAAGAACCATATTCTATGACAATCGTGTTTATCATCTTCACAGCATAGCATCTACTTGTCTTCACAATAATTAAACTGGCGTTGACTGATCTTGAGTTGATCGATACCTTAGTTTTTTTCATAAAAAGAACCATATCCTATGGCAATCGTGTTTACCATCATCATAGCATACCATCTACTTGTCGTCGTAATAATTGAAGTGACGCTGACTGAATTGACTGATATATTTTTTTTTTATTTCATATAAAGAACTACGTTTTATGACAATCATGTTTTACCATATTCTACATGTTTTCACATATTCTACTTGTATTCGTAATAATTCAACTGATGCTGACTTAACTGACTGATACCTTGTTTTTTTCATAAAAAGAACCATATTTCATGAGAGTCGCGTTTACCATCTTCACTGCATAGCATCGACTTGCCTTCGTAATAAATTCAACTGACGCTGACTGAATTGACTGATATTTTATTTTTTTATTTCATGAAAAGAACTACGTTTTATGACAATCATGTTTTATCGTCTTCATCGCATAGCATCTACTTGTCTTCACAATAATTAAACTGGCGTTGACTGAACTTGAATTGATTGATACCTTAGTTTTTTTCTTAAAAAGAACTAAGTTTTATGACAATCATGTTTTACCATATTCTACTTGTATTCGTAATCATTCAACTGATGCTTACTTAATTGACTGATACTTTGTTTTTTTATCATAAAAATAACTATATTTTATGACAGTCGCGTTTAACATCTTCATGGCATAAACATATTTTATGCCAGTCGCGTTTACCATCTTTATAGCATAGCATCTACTTGTCTTCGTAATAATTCAATTGACGAGGAAAAAACTGACTGATATCTTGGTTTTTTTTCATAAAAATAACCATATTTTATGAAAATCATGTTCACCATCTTTACAGCATAGCATCTACTTGTCTTCGTAATAATTCAACTGACGCGGATAAAATGACTGATATCTTGTTTTTTTTTCATAAAAATAACCATATCCTATGACAATCGTTTACCATTTTCACTGCATAGCATCTACTTGTCTTCGTAATAATTCAACTGACGCTGACTGAATTGACTGATATTTTATTTTTTTATTTCATATAAAGAACTACGTTTTATGACAATCATGTTTTATCGTCTTCATAGCATAGCATCTACTTGTATTCGTAATAATTCGACTGAGCCTGGCTGAACTGACTGATACCTTGTTTTTTCCATAAAAAGAACCATATTTTATGACAATTATGTTGACCATCTTCACTGCGTAGCATCTACTTGTCTTCGTAATAATTCAACTGACGCTGACTTAACTGACTGATACCTTGGTTTTTTTTTTATAAATAGAACCATATTTTATGACAGTCGCGTTTACCATCTTTATAGCATAACATCTGCACGTCTTCGTAGTAATTCAACTAACACTGACTGAACTGACTAAACGTGTTATTTCGTTAAAAATAACTACGTTTTGCAATAGACTTACTGACGTTGAATAAATCAATGAGAGTCTCATTGGTTTATGTCACAGAAAAGATATGTTTTTGATAAAAAATATTTTAACGTCATCAATACATTCTTGTCTTAGCCATGAATTAAAACTGTGTTGTCATAAAAAAAAATTACTAATATGGATTTTGTAAAAAGCCTATTCCAACATCATTTACCTATATAGGATCTTCTTGATTTCTAATAATTTTATATCATATATTTTGTATCTTATGACAATGATTTTTTGAATTTATGTCTACATAGGTATGTACATTCTATTAATTTATTAAAATCTAAAGCAATATAACGGACGTCATAACTACTGCAAATCAGGATAACTTAAGCCCTTCAATGTAATATTTGCACCAGTTCTCATTTCCATTTTTATTTTTATATTGCTTCATTTTAATTTATTCGAAACTAAATTTGTAAACAGCGTAAAATACGTGTCTATTTTAAATTCGCAACATTTCTTTACAGTTTTAACACATATTGTAAGTACAAAAATTAACAATGGTTATTTTTGATGATTTTAAAGTTATATCGAGTCGTTAAATGTTAAAATACAAGTTCGTAATAGAGAACACTGTTGATTTCCTATGGAAACATTTTATTTTTCTATATGTACTTAATTTATGAATATATAAGTACACATTTTTTGGTGTGTTTCTCAGCTTTATTTGTGATAGCTACACACACTTATGTTAGCTACATATTTCATTTTCAACCCATTAAATAAAACATCGTACAATTGTAACCTGGACCAATATAAGCTCAACTCACTGTTTCACTATAGCTTTATTTTTTAAAATATATGAATATTCATATTTTCTAAAAGAAGTGAATAAAAATCCACGAACATTGATATTTTCATGTATATTTAAGGATTTCTTTAAAAACTGTTTTTGAGATAAGTGGGCCAAAGATAGCCAGACAATACTGTTTTTGATTTTGTTTTCTTTAAACTACTTCTTATAAGTACTCTACGCAATATATCTGCTAGCAACTTTGCCCCCGCTCGAATTCTAATTTAGATAAATTAAATTACCTATAGGTTTATGTATTAAGTATATTGCCGATACCCAGATAAAATTTTATTTTTCTTAAAATCTTTACTCATGTAACTCAAAAGGCAGGCATATAAAAGCACGAAATTTTGATGACGCATGACACAAACGATGGCTTAGTATTTTTTTATTAATTTCCCAACGAAAATAGTAAAAATGATTAATAACAGCACGGATCGGATGCACGTCGGCATCCGATCCATCTCATCCGATTGACAAAAATACATACAAATATTATACAAGAGCCAATGCAACATTACGAATGCTTTTGTAATTCATCTTGTTTATGCATCACGATTCACCTCTCCATATTTTAATTTGGTACAAATTTGGAATATATTTTTATCCCGCATTTTTTATTATATAGGAAGATATTGTATTCACGGTCTTTTGTAATACATAATGAAACTCAGTTTCATGATGATACATTTCTACAGGCGTCGACAACTTGTATGTCTATAAAAGCCGTATAAATTAATAACGATTACCTCCTAGCTTGTTTTCCTACAAAGATCACGATAATTTGCTATGTAAGTCACACCATTCCCGAAATTAGGTAATCTATTTTTTTTATATTTTTGCTGACTGCCATTAAAAATTGAAAATCAGTTGCATTCCTTTTTGCTAATTGCTGCAGACGTGTGATGATAAAACCATTTTCAAGGAACCCGATTCTATATGTACCTATTTGCTGTAAACGTTATTTGTTATTTTATTGTATTATTCAGTTAAATATTTTCCTCTTAGATTGTAATGTTAATTGCCAATTATATGCAATTTTTCTTTATTACCATATTCTTACATTTACCTACTCTGTAATCTCCATCGTTGCCGAAAATAATGTCGAACCAATAATGGCAGCCCTTACGTTATGGTGCGCTATCCACCTAAAGATAAAAAACTGTCTGAAGTTTTAACTTCAGTAATAAAATAAAATAAAGGGAAGGTATCAAACTTCAATTTAATTTCTTTATACAAAAGTTTCTCAGTAGTTTACATAATTAAATAAATTTTATTATTTTATTATTCTACGAATACGACGACCTTAAACACGACCTCTAGACCCTGCAGCATGACTACGACCGGCCCTTAAGTCTACGAACAAGCCTGCCTGTTGCGCCAACACCTAAACAAACATCTGAAAATCAATGCGATATTCATTACAGAAAGTCGAAAGTTTTCCAAAGTTGGTAGATTTTTTGTTATGGCAAGAAACACACAAGCTACAATTCGAACGGGTTTTTTACGTGATTTAATAATCTATATTAAATCAAAGATTTGTTGAAAAGAAAGATTTGTTTCGAATATTTTTGCTTTAATGCATGTCCTCGAAAATGGTATTCAAAACGCATACGAGTTCAAGGGCAACGCAAATCGCCATCGATAAACTTCCTGGTTCAAAACCAAGAAAGTACTCGCTTCATTTTTGACTACCGACACTAATTCAACAAAATTTTACAATGTGCAGTTAGTTAATAGATATGATGAGTTTGTTAGAATTAAAAACTATTTTTAAAGTTTAATACCTTAGTAATAGACAAAAATATCCTTAGGCGGATTTATTTGCCTATTGCTGATAGAAATGTAGCCCTTTTAAACTTGTAACAGACAGGGCTATGTCGTTCTGGACCGATAGAGTTAAACTCCGGGACATAGACCTGAGTGGGCCGCGACTGCTATGTTGATCACGATTTTTAAACGGTGTCTGTAGAACAAGCGTTATTGTCGAATTAGTACACGAAATACGTAAATTCCTGTAATACAAATAAATGTGGTTTATAGAGTTTAAACATTCAAAATTAAAACTAACAGTTCTAGCGATGAATTGGTAAAATAATATGCAATTTTGTAATTTTTACAAAAGAGACCAAGTCCACTAAAAATATGAGTCTTTTCGTAACGCTAATGAAATAATTGCATGTACATAATTTGACCAAACCCGTAATGATAATGACAAGTCGTAATCAGTATATTTGACATTTACTGTACAGTATCAACAACAGTTATCATAAAACAAAAGAAATTAAAAGTGGATTTTTGGTGTAAATATAAAAATGGATTCAAGCAAAATGTCATTACAGTTACAATGTTTGAGTTATTAATTATATACATTCTCCAGTTTAAATTCCAAAAGACTTACTACGCTAAATTCATGCATGTGATTTAAACTAAACGGACGCTTTTGTTTAGCTTAGAATTTTAAGTACATTATTCCACTAGGTATTGCGTATTTTGTGGCGTGCCTCTATCATAATAACTACCTAAATTAATGATAAACCTCGGACACAGTATAACAATATTATTTTATTTAGCATGAGGTCTTCTGTAACCATATTTCTTCTATGATTATATTTAATGATGATATTTAAACCTTGTTATTTTATTTCATATTTTCAGGTTTGTACTTATGGACTATAATATTTTGCATGATTATAGAATCCTTCTCCTCTCATTAAATAAAGCAAATTTTACGTTTTGGGCTTTATGTCACAGGGTATTTCAACTTCTTTCTATCAACTTAAACCATAACAATTATGTATGTAGTTTTCCATTAATGACGCACCCTACCTACACACTGATTGAATTGCATCATATTATTAAATATATATTTCACAATGTTATACCCTCACCGATGTTCCTAATTTGATACCTCAGTACGTCTCTCCCTTTAGAATGTAAGAAACCTCAACATCTTCGAAACTTGTTTTATGGCACAATTTATAAATAGTTTATCCCACCAAGAGCGTGCTTAACAAAGTTAATCAACATGATAATTACGAAATAAACCCAAAATCACTTATTAACGCAATGTTAAACCTTATAAACCCGACAAGCCATTAAATATCTAATTATGTCTGATCAAAGACAATCCGTACTCTCGATTTATTTTAATAACGATGAGGTGGTAGTTACTTGAACTAACACAATACAAAATGGCGGTCGGGTTTCAAGGTAAACCTGTTACGTAGTTAATTACCTCATCGCTCCCTTTGTGGTATCGATACATAAATACTTAAAATGTAACCTGAAATTACAAAATGATTAACTGTACCCACCTTACATTCCGCCGGTGAAGACCCGCCTCGTCTTTTTCAAAAGTAATCAGAAGTACACGTCAACCTAACGACGATTCCGCCATTTTGTTTTCACGTTACTTGCAATCTTCTTGATTTATTATTCTTCCAAACTACATTTTTCATGTTGGTATTTTTACTGAACCTTATTATTAACATTTTGCCTTTAGCTTGATTTGCTTTTAAGTATTTTTAGTATTTAACAGCTTCAGAATTTTAATTAACTAATTTACGACGACACAACTTTTCTATCCGACAACCAAAAGAGGTATTGAAGGGCTGCGTCATCGTGGGCTCTTATATACGATCCCCCGAAAGTCCGCATTGCTACAACCCGTGTAAGTGGAAAAGATACTTGGATGCACGGTTACTGCGTAACCCCGCCCATATATCAATCTTGGTCGTATTACCCTTCTAGAACATTCTAATATCTGCAATATGAGACACAACTACAAGTTTTTCTGAAGAGTAAGGGAGAAAGGACATACTTCTGGAATATTCCATGCCGCATAGTCTAGGAGACGAAAACGTAATTTTCGATTTTTTTTTTAATAACCCTATATTAATTGCTAAATTATGTGAAAAATGCGGTAAAATGGGTCATTTGAGTTTAGTATTTAGGATAACTATGTAAGTTTTTTTTTATTAAATTACTCCTTTCCATATTATCTTCTAAACAAAATAGCCGTAACGACATTTAAGTTAAACAAACGATAATTAAACAAGGTTAATAACTTACACAGTATCAGTAGTTACTGTAACTTTATTTTAAGAGTAATATTTCGTAAATTTATAACATTACTACATGAAGGCAATTAAAATTTGTATTTTAAGTATATAATTGTAGGAACTTATAGATATTTTATACATGCATATTTTTATTGTTAAGCTCTACTTTAACGATAAGATCGTCTGTTATACTTAAGATTAAAATACTATGAGCTTACTATTCTAGTATTTTTAAATAGGTGTAAAATAAACAATGTATTGTATTGTGTGTTTATTGTTGGTAATATTCTATGTTATTTTACTTTTATTTACAATTTAAGTAAGTACTACCAAAGTTCTTTCGAAAGTTCGAAGGTCTATTTGGTAGACTAAAAAGTAATTTAGTGACTTTGTGGACGTCGATCGTCTATTTCACACTACTAATATTTACTTATGATAACACTTTCACAAATAGTAAATAAATTTACTTAAAAAGAGAAAGCCATTTACAAAGCAAATCTTGATTAGGCGACATTATGCCTACAAGGACTTTATTTTATTATGCGTAAATGTTTTGCACTTAGTCGTGAAAATATATTTTAGCCGTATGAGACAGTATTCAACAACTTACTTTATATCATTTCTAGTAATAAATTAATTAGGTACCTAGTAGTAATTAAGGTCTTTCTACAAATAACATATCAGTACTACAGGTACATTCATAAAAAATCATTCGGTTAAAAACGAATGGTGCCATAAAGTCCGTTTCCTAGACTATAAAACTGACGATAGAAAGGGACAAAGTGGGATTAGAGTGAAAAAGCAACAAGATCAATACGAAACGTCTCGAATGTTCGATGGTGACCTAAATAGTCATAGGGATACCAGGTTTTTATTAGTAGTTTCCAATAAAATAAAATGCGCAATTTAAAATATTTATTTGTGTAATGGCAATATGCATACGAATGTCTCTAATATTTGAAATTATAATTGGTACCTAGGTTTAATGTAATCCAACTAAGTATGAGAGTAATTATCACGGTTAATGTAATCAGGTATTTTGGATTTTTAGCTGAAATTAACACGTAAAACTCCGCTTTTCTGAATTTTCATTTACACAATAAGTAGAAAATATGACTAGGTAAGTATTTTCTTGAAGTAAATTAATAAAAAATGGTAGAACATAATATAAAATTGGAAAAAAAATATGTATTGTGTATATTAATAATCATAAACAATTATTTTTTTAATAATAAGATACTTCCGAAAATGAGATACCAACATAATTATTTGCAAAATAGGTACCATTTTTAAAATGAAAGTAATACAAAGTAACATTTGTTTAAACGAAATTGATTTCATTAATTAACAAAATAAATAAACGTCATTAAAAGCCGTTGTTTTATGAATTTAATGGGATAACGTGATAATCTAATTTGTTTCCTAAAATTAAAACGACATACATAGTACATTTGAACAAAATAAATTATGTAATTAAGTATTAAAAATATGACGTTATACTCTACTCTAAACGAACCCCAACTAAATTTTTATACACTAAAATAAGTTAAAATTACCCAGGAACATTGGAAAAATTAAACAGCTGGCAATACCAAAAGCACCATGTGTGCTCTATCCACCATATGGAAAAATATAGCATTATCTCGCTCTAACAGGTAGAGTACAATTTGCGAGTATATTTCTATTCTTGTCTGACATACGACGGATGTTTCGAGAACATTCGGCTCTTAAAGAAATCTGATTGGTTAGGTCCGAGAAGGTTCGAGAAAATTCTTGAATGTGATTGGCTAGCTCCGCCGAGTATAAATACGCGCGGTGAGAGCGGCAAAGCATTCAGTTTTGAAAACACAAACAAGCGACAAGAAGAGAAAGAAGTTTCGGTGGAAACACCAACTACAAAGCAACTAAGTCTACGAGTATTGAGTGATTTATTTACTAGTATTTGGAGT
>DWPV01006114.1:0-11793 GCA_018251915.1 Urbanus proteus proteus
TTGATAGCGCGAGCCATGATATTATCTCGGCAACATTGGCTATTATTATTACATTTATGTTTTTGATGAGATAATAATTAGATTAGGCCACAACCGACGATAAACAATCGAAACCACAGCCAAATGTTTACACCGAGCTACCTAAAATAGATATTGCTACAAAAATAGACAAATGACATGCGCTCTAATAGTTATCTGGTATGTGACAACAGGAATGGTGGGGATATCAGTTTTAGGGTTCAGTGTTCGACTCCCCGGCAATGCAAGTTTTTTTTCTTGTGTTTAAATTTTAATCGCTTTTTTGATGACAAATGAACACCAGAAGCATCTAGCCTCCGTATATTTTGTAAGAAATGCAAAGTCAATTCTTCACTCGGCAAATATGTATAGAAGTGGGACCAATATCAATCTTATTCTGAGTAGGAATGGGTATGGGCACGAGCCCATCATCAAGACTGTAATATAGTTTAATTAAGTACGAAATGCCAAACTAAGTTATTGAAATTGGTTGAAATATGTAGTATGTATCTGACCACCCGCGTGACGGAACAGTACCATAGCGGTCTGACACGCAATGGGTCCCGGGTTCCATTCCCGGCCAGACAGACATCTAAAGGATGAATTTAGATTTCTGTTCTAGGTCTGGATGTTTGTGTATTCGTCTTTGCGTGTCCATGGTACCCACAACACAGGATATAATCCTACTGTGGGATTAGGAGTTAAGAAAGCTTTTTAAATTTAAATTTTTAGGTATGTAAATATTTTGTTGATATATCATAGAATTTCTTCTAGTATACCTACTATGCACATAGCTTAGCAAGTAAAGTGTCATATTTTTGATTTATTTTAATACAATGTTTGAAGAACGACTAACGAGAGCTTCAACCCCAACTTGTAACCATCAATACCAACATTTCATCAAATACAATAGTTTACAAAAAAAAAATGTAGGTATTCAAATTTTGAAGTGTGTAGTTTCGAAAAACTTTGCAAGCCTCATTCACTGGTCAATTATAAAAAAAAATAGCAAAAATACTCAATTCCTTTTAACGCGTTCTCCGTTAATTTTGAAGTACCTTTTCATTCGTTCAGAGCAGATCAAGAGCCATTCATCTCGTACATTCATTCGGTTTCGCTTTATAACATGAAAGCGTATTCAATGAGTGCTTCCAGTGCATCTTCATGCATCCTGATGAAACTTGCTTTAGTGATATTTGGAACGAGATAAGCTTTTATTTTGGGTACTCCTGATAGTATTGAAACAAATCGAAAATATCAAGACACAATATATTATGATGTCTATATGACCGAAGTAACAAACGAGCATGCATTCCACCTGGTAAGTGGCCACTGTCAATCATAGACATCTGTAATCAACCCCAGATAAGATCACAATCCTACGTGAGCTCGGCCACAGATGCGTTACTACCCCAGAGGACAAAGTTTTAACGCCTCGGATAAGTATGTCTCTCTTACCACACCCTTCAAACCAGAATACAGCAGCGCTGAACAATCCTCTTAATAAGCAGAAATAGGTGTGGCGGTGGTACCGTCGGAATCGAACTACAAAGTGCTCTACTACCTTTAAATCGTTTATATATCGATTATAAGAATATATCGAGATGAAATAAATAAGCCGAAACATGACAAGGATACCTTGTTTTGTAAATAAGTCTAAACACGACAATGATACAAGAATGCTTATCATAGCAACATCAGGCCAGCATTCGGGTTAATCATTAGATTGCCAGTACAATTTAAATATCTGCATAACATATTAGAGTGATAGCCTAATGGTTGATACATAATATATTTTACACATTATATTATACAAAGATTTCACCCTTCTTCTCGCGAAGGACTCCGCATGTGCGTGTAACACGCGCTAATGTTTTTACAAAAATTAAAGTAGCTCATGTTGCTCCTTAGACCTTCAGCTATCTACCAGTGAAAGTCCCACCATTATCGTTCCAGTAATTTAGAAGATAGCCAAACGGACAGACAGACAAAAAATAATTGCATTTTTGTTATAGGTGTCGTATATACTTTTATATGCATTGAGTAAAAAGGGGTTATTTTGAAATCACAAACAGACACTTCAATTTTATTTATTTGTATAGATGGCTTATCATTTAATACGTTTCCTAGAGTTCCCTGCTCTTTACCTATTTTCCTGTAATTAGTGTAGTAATATTCGGTTTCTACAATTTTCTTATCAAATGATTCATTTACAAATCGCAATTACCTTATTATAAATACATTTTCATTGGGTACTGTTTGAAGTAATAAGCTTATTAGTATTATTATTCTCACAAATTTCATGCTTTTACTCAGATTTTATTTTGTTGCACCACGCCATAAAAATTATACACTTTATATTGTCGCGCCATAAAAGTATGCAGTTTTATTCATTGGGACTTATCTCAATACTTATTAACCATATTCCTTAAGAACACTAATGGAATATCACTGAACATTCTCTAAAACCTGTATTTGAGTTCAATCATTATTTTTAAGTAACTTTACTTTCACCACAACTTTAATTTATTTTAAATGTAAAATCGATAATAATCTAAAAAGTCATATAAAGATTAATTCAATCCAAATAAGCACGCCCGTAAATCGATAAGATACCTAATCGGTGTCTGAATCACCTTATAACATGTCAAATCAAAAAATATTACGTTACATTTTCCATAAAAAAACTTTTATTTTATTTTACTCGTTACTCGCAGCTTTGTTTTGGTCGGAGGGATTCAAAATATTTTCGGAATGACAGAGTTTGTGTCCTTAACTTTTAAAGGTAGAACTCTACGTAGTTTGCTACTTTTTTGTTTGCCACTTCTATCATATAAAAAAGAAAAACAAAAAAACTTCGAGTTTTACGATTCTTATGGTGGAGCGGTCGCCATACCGGTCACACGCAATGGATTTCAGCGTCTTTCTATATTGCATCTACAGCTACTGCCATCACCAAGACGCATACATGGCGCGATGACTATTGACAAATACCCCATTAGGAACTATGTCCAACGAAAAACTTTAAAAGGCCAATAGATAATAATATTTCTGCATTCATCAATATTAGAGTACCCGAAAACTGCAAACTTTTTATCGGCCGATAGTTAGGTCGTTTTCTTAATCAGTATGGAGAAGTATGCATATTACAGCGATTTAGTATCGGCCGATAAATGCTCACCTCTCCATACTGATTAAGAAAACGACCCAACTATCGGCCGATACAAAGTCTGCAGTTTGCGGGTACTCTTAATGTGATATCTGAAGCCCACACACACACACACTTTAGCAATTTTGGACTTTCTAAGAGGAGACCCGTGCCCCACAGTGACACAATAATGGAATCCTCCTACTCAACCTGTTCCTCAAGAGCTGAAAATACTTTAAATGCCTAAAACGTTCAAAGCAATCGCAAATTGTAATAAGATAAATAAAAGACATTAGCTAGTCTGATAAGGCGGATAGAGTACTATTTGGATGTGGTCCAGGTATAAAAATACGTGGCTTAGTGTCGTCTCGGACGCCTGGGACTATCCCAGCTGGTTCAATAAATGCAGCTAATATTAGGTTTGAACCTAGCGTTTAAACTATGGTTAGAAATACAATACTTAACATTAACTTTACAAGCAAAAGACGTGATGCTGTTGACGAACTTAACATTAACAGTAACTGTTTAATAAGAAAATTATTGCTTACCATAAGGTAAAACCAGGTCATGATACCGTGGTCCAACCATGGTCTGTAAAGCAACGAATATATCATCATCTTCAGGTAGAACCCTTGTTATATATGAAGTACCGACGATCATGAGTGGTAATTACCAAGTGGTCATCAACATCAATGACCAATACCATTACCGCTCATGGACTAATCTTAATATTTCCTTCTTCAGTATCATACCAAGCAGTCGTGGCTACAACTCTGTTAACCCACTGCTGGGTCTAAGTTTACCAAAAAGTGGGATGAGCCAAAAGCATAGTACACCTCACTAACCCAAATGCGGTTTCGTGACACAACTTCATGGTCAACCTGACTCAGATGTTTTCAAGCCCGCAAGGCGAGGTTTATCGACTGCTATCCAATGATAACAACTAGGACCGACGTCAGTGCCCTCCGTACGGAAGCAGTTTGGAATCTATATGAATCTATACCAATTGAAGTGTTTGTCTGTTATCAATATAAAAGATTTTTACTTAATTTATTTCAAAGTACCATGTACCATCTACCTAACATGGTAGATCTTTTGGGTCTGTTTGCTCCGGTTATACTGAAACGGCTTGATGGCTTATGTTATAATGCGTGACTTGGCGTAAATATAATGAGGGTTCAAAACAAATACTAATTAGTGAGAATAATCTTATTTAAAATAAAAGCTCAATGTATGTGTGTTATATGAAAATTGATTACACACGTGAAACCGCGCGAAATTATCTTTATGTAGATATCGCATCGTATTTTCTCAGCGTAATCAAACCTTGGCCTTAGCCCTTAACCTTCACGTTTTCGGTGACGAAAAAACTATTAATCATTCACCACATTAACTTGCTACCAAAAATATTTATTTACATTCTCTTGTTATTGCGTGCACGTACGCGGGTTTAAGAGTTCCCTAAAAGAAATAGCAACTAGCACCGTTTGACGGGGTACAAGTTTTTGTTTAACTTTATCATAAAAACCAAAATTTTAATTAATAAAAAGTTTAAAAATCTGCTTAAGAATTTTTACAAATAAATAAAATTGAAGTGTCTGTTTGTGATTTCAAAATAGTTTTTTTTACTTAATGCATATGAAAGTATACAGGATACCGAGATCTGTCCGTCTGTTTGGCTGAAGTAATCTTCTGAACAGCTGGAACGATTTTAACGGGACTTTCACTGAAAGATAGCTGAAGGTCTAAGGCGTATCATAGGCTACTTTAATTTTGGAAAAAGCATTAGTGAGCGCGCCACGCGCATCATGCCCCCTTGCGGGAGGGCGGGGTTTCAGTAAGGTATAAATATGTGTTCCTTTTTACTTTTGAAACGCGGGTGAAACCTCGGGGATCAGCTAGTACCTATATCATACATTTGAAAACATTTTTGTAAGTATAAAGTTGAAGTTAAACAGAAAACAGAAAAAAAAATAAACAATATTCATTCGACACTAAAATCGTTTTTAATAAAAAAATTATCATCATAAAATAGACATCGAATAATCGAATACTCGTAGATAGTCGATTAAATTTTATATCTATCTTACAGACGTGAAAATAGATTTGGGTTTACCAGAGAGTTATTTGTCTGCACATTATAGTTTCCAAGAACTTTAAAATACAAATTATTTATAGATCATTAACTATTTGATGGCTTCCGTCGATCTATGCGTGTCATTATCATTTAAACACATTGTGTTAACGACTTTTGTTTTCTGAAGCTATTTTATTGACTTTTGTAGAGCTTTAATCATTGTATGTGAAGTAAATGTAAATTTACTTTCTTAAATTTGTAAATAGTCAGTTAATAGGCTAATGGTAATGCGCCAACTCTCCTCTGAATCGGGAGGTCCGTGGTTTAAATCCCATTGATATTAAATTGATATATTATGTGCGTATTAAAGATTAATTATCAAGGAAGGAAAACATCTTGAGGAACCTACACACTTGAGAGTTCCTAAAAAAATCTCAAAGGTGTGTGAAGTCTACCAATTCACAGTTGGCCAGCGCGGTGGACTGAGGTCTAAGTCACCTTTACATTGAGGGGAGACCCGTGCCCAGCAGTGAGACGATAATGAGTTGACAACGAAACAGACAAGTGGTAGAGCCCTTCGTAATTTAACTCCATTGCACCTATTTCTGCCTAATGAAGCAGTGTTATGCATTATACTGACTTGAAAATTGTACTAAAGACGAGAACTCGTAACTTAGTATTTAAGTGAGCAACGTATAGCAGACTTCAGATCTGAGATAGGCCTGTTATGTGTGTGTATGTCTAAACGAGCAGGCAGTCAATGCAGTAGCTGATGATAGAAGATAGTGCTCACCTAATATTAGGTGGACTTTAATTTGTTTATACCAGTATAGTTATATTACAGTACAGTTATATTAATCATCCAGTAGCTATTTATCACAGTTTAAGAAACAGAGCTCTGTGAAAGACAGAAGTCAACGGGCAGACTGACACATGGACAGACTGACAGACAAACAGACTTACAGGCAGCAGAGGCTTAGTAATAGGATTCCGTTTTTACCATTTAGATGCAGAAACCGAAAAATGACCATCATTACCAAGCATACAGAACGTAGACAGTGTTAGTCAGCCCGCGCGGGCCACGCAATCAGCTGATAGATATTTCTGTGCAGCGTGTCTACATTCCGCGGATTCCTGGCGACACACACGTTTTGTTGATTTACACTTGGAAATAGGAATTTGTTGCACGGAATGACTATTGTTTAGAAAGTAAATATTCAAAGTTGATATGGGTATTGTACGTATATCTTGGGACTCACTTGGGATAGCTTAGGTTATTGATGTTGTCCTGACAACTCAAACATGGACAAAGGATAGCTTGTGTTATGGAGACCATACAACTAATAGCTATATACAATTATACCTCGTACAATTAAATAAATATTTAGATAGAATATTTTATACCCAGACACAGAACGATTTACTCGTGGTCATCAAAAATATTTATCCTGAATGTGAATCAAATGCGGCTTAGTTGAGTCTAGTCGTGTAGAGTTTAATTTTGTATGGCCAAGTTTTTGATTCATCTAGACCAAGAGGCCAGACAAAACAAAGAAATTGCTTACACAAGTGTTGTAAAATGTAAATCATATTTCCTATTTTCCAGACAAAATGGGGTCAATGTTCCGGAGTGAGGAGATGGTGCTGTGCCAGCTGTTCGTGCAGCCGGAGGCGGCGTACGTCTCCATGTACGAGCTGGGCGAGACCGGCATCGCGCAGTTCAGAGATGTAAGTGGAATGATGATCAGCTTCAACGAGAACATTAGCGTGCGTTGGTATTCTTACTAACCCAGGGTTCCTCGATGGCCGTTCTCAGTGATGCGAAGAGGGCTCCAGGATCAGAATGCAACATGAGGTGAGATGGCGTGGGATTAGTGCACACGAGGGCACCACACCATCTGGTGCTTACGACGAGATGTGCCAACATATACCGTCTTTCTCGGGGTTGCTAGCCGCACTGTTTGAACTCTTTCCGCCCGCAATCCTGAAAACCCCTTTTAGTCACCTTTAACGACAAGCAAGGAAAACCATAGCCTATTTGAACTACAGAGACAAGTAGGTATCCTATAAACCCCAAAACTTAACATCAGGTTCTGGGTGAAGCGTTTTTCTAACAGCGTGCAAAAAAACTGTTTTGCCTGCATAGAAATAAGCTTTCAAAATGACATTTTGAGAACACGAACATATCAATCACAATTTATTTATTTATAGAGTAAGCATAAATATTAACTCGAATCTCCGCTAATCACTGAAGCATCATAGAGCATTGTAGCCAACATTAGCTGGATACATTGAGATATTTAATGGGTCGCAGCGAAACAGTCTTCGTGCTTTACGATCGAACCGAACGAAATCCGATCATTAATCGAACGAAAGCCATCAATGAGCGCAAATAGAAGATTAAGCCTGGATTTGCGCCAACCGGTGAGGTTAATGGCGTTTTTCGTATGCACCGATAAGCCATCGCCAAGTTCCTAGATGCGTTTGGTTTGTTGCTGAGTCTTATTTGAATTCAATAGTGGAATGATAATGGTTATTCAAAATATTGCCAGCTTAAACTGATTCATTTCCTACATAGTAATAGTTGTAGTAATAAGGTGGTAGAACTCTATGTAGTTCGACGACGGCACCATCGCCACACCTATTTCTGCCTTATAGTGTTAAGCACTACTGCGTTCTGTTCTAAAGGGTGTGATAAGGGAGACACACTTATTTGAGGCGTTCCAGTTCAGTCCTCAGCGGTCTGTGGTCAACCTCAGGTAGGACCTTGATCTTATCTGATTGGGGTTGATTACAGATGTCCATGAACGGCAGTGACCACTTACCATCACTCGTGCTCGTTTACTACTTCGATCATATAAAAAAGTAATTGATACATACCTATTCCTAGATTTTTTCTTTTATATCAAAGAATATTTTTTGTTAAAAGAAGTTTCTTAATTCAATTAATATTATAGAGAGAATGAAAAATATTCTTATTATATGCATACGTGTGTATATTGTGTAGGTAAATATTGGTATGAATGTCTGCAAAGTAGTTTGTAGTAATAATAAAATATATTATTTAGATTGCCCCGGTCACCCGTTGCGTGGAGATAGTGACCAACAAGATAAAGTTGACAAAAAAAGAGGTCAGGCTAAATTGAAATCATACAAATTAAATCTTTTTAGGTGAATCAGGGTGACATTCAAGTATTCGCATTAGGTATACAGACTGACCCAAATATTATAATCCACTCAAATGGATGATAGGCGCTTGTTAAGATCTTGTCTCACCCAATACAGTCAAACTAGAAAATCTGAAAATGTAAAATTAGTATTTATTTTTAAACTAGTCCCATGTGGGTTCAGTCTGGAATAGTACCACTCCTCTTCCTGCAGATTCGCAACAAGCTACTAAGAGATAGAATCCAGTCGATAGGTAGCAGTTTTCTTCTATTGGACCCAATGGATCTAACCTTTTTATGTCCAGCAGACCAGGTTGCTATCAAAAGATAACAATCGCTTAAGAAGGCTTTCGAAGGGTAAGCTGTCGGAAGCTTAACTTACCCTTCGAAACACTAAAGCACAAGCGAAGCGAATCAAATAAAACGAATCACAAACCTCTAGGAGATCCAACGCAAAACATAGTTTTCTGACCTTACTCTCACTCGCAACCAAATATATAACACGTTATACCGAGATAGAGATTGAAATGTTACCATTTATACACAAAAATATAATTTAAAAACATTTTAACTTATGACACCCCTTTCTGCATTAAAGCCTAAAATAGTACATAGCTTATCGCCCACTGTGGAACACGTGCCTACCGCTTGGCGTGTTATCGTAACAGTAGGCTGCAGCGAGGGAGTGTCCAGTTCGTGACTCCTGTATCGATCAACCAAATGTTTTATTCAGCCCTAATACTGAAGCCTGACCTTTGAGAACGGAAGTGAAAACGTTTTTCAAGACTAGAAAGACTAAACCTGAATATAGGTTTAATTTTCACGTTATATCATGATAAAATATATGTAGGTGTAAGCGATCAACCTTATACAAGTTGGCAAAACTTCATGTATAGAAAGTTTCGAAATCTGCATACTTATTTTTTCCTTACGGGAAAATTTTATTTCACCTGCTTTTTCATTTCGGAAGTTTAACCTCACCACGGTTAAGATTCTCCAAAAATAAAACCCTGAATTGACTTATGGTCCAGAACGTTCTAGCACCAAACACTATTATTCTTTACTATCAAATCTTTTATTTTAAATTTAAAATCTCCTTGACTATAACATAGGTAGCGCGTAGTTGTGTTTTTAATTTGAAGTCTTCGCTTTGTTTTCTTCTTATAAATGTGCATAAATCTTAATTATATGTATAATTTGATGTTTGTATAACCTGTTTATCTACATTCCAACATCACGACCTTTTTCTAAGCCTTTAATTCATTCATATTTCTGCATAACAATCTTTAGGTAACTACATGTCAATATTGCAAAGGAAAGAGGTATGAATTGACTTTTTACTTAGCGTCGTATTTACTTATTTATAAGACTGTTTTTGGATTTGTTTTTACTGAAAAGTTTAAAATAATAACAAAACGTAATTAGGCTTAATATAACATAAAAACAAGATTTTAAATGACTTGCTCAAAGAGATTTTCTATTCGACTAATTATCTGGCTTAAAAAATAATAAAAATACTTTACCTAACATTTCGTTAGAGAACATTTACTATGTTATTTTTATACCACCTAACAAAGCTACCAAGCTATTTCTTTCAACGGATCTTGTAATAGCGAGTGAATGTTAAAGGATGGGCCAGTTAAGCTAAATTTGACCACATTGAGAGTTGAGATCAACTCATTGTGTCCGTACAGACGGACGGATGTACTGATCCACGATTAGTTTGGCACACTTTGAACAATTTTTGTTATACATATATGTAGATCCACATTTACCTCACTGTGACTTTTTAGTGGTATCGCATCACGCGGTTAATGTGATTAATTTTTTTCATGTAATATTCTGATAAACTGAGATACGAGTTACACATTTCGTTTTAATTAATTAAATACGATTGTGACTTGTGCTATGTTTGAGATTAAATTAATATTTTTCATTAGTTTAAAATTACCGTATTTATATGCAATAGGTAGGCAGGTCTTATCATTACCACTACATATATGTAAATAGTATAAACCAAATTCGCTTTCCGCTGTCTGTCCCTATGTATGCTTAGATCTTTAAAACTACGCAATAGATTTTGATGCGGTTTTTTTTATTATATAGAGTGATTCAAGAGGAAGGTTTATAGGTAATTTAATGCGTGCGGAACCGCGGGCAAAAGCCAGTAGGTTTTTTAATAGATAGAGTGATTCAAGAAGAAGGTTTATATGTAATTTAACGCTTGCAAAGTCGCGGGGAAAAACTAGTAACTTATAATCAAAGGAGATTCGTGATAATAAATAAAAATAAATGATTAATTTACAAATCTTACAAGCTCTTAACCTTTCTGAGTAAAAGATATGTAATTTCGTCACATTTTAGCAGTTACAAGCGGCATATTTCTAAAGTAGGTATCCACTTTGCTTGCTTGAAGTATAAGGTCAAGAAAAATACTGCAATCCGAAACCCAATATGGACGGATATGTTTAAGGTAATAGGGTAAAAGCCCCCAAGCCCATATTGTCATATCATTTCGTCAAAATAACATAACAACATGGTATATTTCTTGCGAACAAGCGATCGACCGCACGAAATGTCATCGGTTAGAAGGGTTCACTCGGTTTAATATTTTAGACATGAACATTAATGTTGATCGATTTGTACTACCGACGGTGAAAGACAAATAACTAAGCGAAAGTTAAACATTGAATTTACTGCCTAGCAGTGTAAAACCATACTGTGTTCTGGTTGGAAGGGTGTGGTAAGGGGACATACTTCTCGGGCGTTCCAACTTATTCCTCAGGAGTGGCAACGCATCTGTAGCTGACCTAGACAGCACTCTTATCTGATAAGGATCACAGTTGTCAATGGGCCTCAGTGGCAACTTACTATCAGGTGACCTGCATGATTATTCACTTCATTATTATTTATATTATTTTTTCCTTATCACAAAATACACTCTTATCGTTTTTCAATTGTATCGAATAACACGATTAATAAATTCTCCGCGTTGAATAGAACATACAATAATTTATTCAGTGTGAAATAAATACAATAAACTAACGTCGTACACAATACACATAGGAAATAACATATGAGACGCGATACGTTCTCTGGGGACTAAATTAGAACGCCTCATAATACGTTCCTACATCATTGAACTTTGTCGAAATAAAGAAATAACATATTAATCGGCGTTTTAAAGGAAAACATCGCTAGGAAAGTTATATGCCTGTGAATCAATCAATATAAAAATACCTATATCAATCAAAACCATATGGATAACAAAATTAGCTTTTGTCTTCGGCTTCGCTTTAAATTACATTTTTTTTATAACATGTGAGTAGCAAACGAGCTTGCAGTCCACCTGATGGTAAGTGGCCACTGCCGCCTATGGACAT
>DWPV01006115.1:0-11793 GCA_018251915.1 Urbanus proteus proteus
AGTCTTAGATAAATAAATTTTAGCTATGTATCTTAGGACATTTTGTATGTTTTACACGCAGAAAATGCATGCTACATACTACCATATACGTGAATAGAGGATTCCTGAAAACGATCTGAAATTTATCAGAAGTCCTACCAGACGATTTTTTCTGGTTAGTTTCTTTTTAAATACTGAACTAACAAACAAGTCCATCTGATGGTAAATGGTTAATTTCAGCCGTCAAAAAATTAAGTAGCCTATGTTTCGCCTTAGACCTTCAGCTATCTTCCAGTGAAAGTCCCGTCAAAATCGGTCCAGCCGTTTAGAAGATAGGTAAGCCAGACAGACAGACATATTTTTTTAATTGCATTTGAGCTATAGGTATCGTGTACACTTTCATATGCATTGAGTAAAAAGTTGTTATTTTGATATTACAAACCGACACTCCAATTTTATTTATTAGTATACATGTAGATTAGTAAGATATAGAATATAGAAATTATTACCATAGATTATATAGATAGATAGAGATAGCATAGATAATTTTAATTATACTACTATAGATATAGATATATAGGAATAGAAAATTATTCGTGTACATTTTGATTAGAACCTGGATATTTGTGAAGCGGAGTAGATACTAGTATTACTAGTCATAGCAAGCGTAGAATCAATCATTTGACTCATCTGTGTCAATATTTATTCGCTTTGAAACGTGTATCATTTGACCCAACATTCGTTTGTTGGCTCCAATGTGTGGTACTGATACCTGATGATCAAATTGTTATCTGTTTTTCGCTTGACTTCTCAGTATAAAACAGTTGAAGTGTAGTGTTGTTGTTGTAATGACGTATAGTCTTTATAAGTCGGGAATTAATAATTAAGTGCCATTGTGTAAGTGTAGTTACATATTATTATCGTCGCTCATTGTAAGGTAACATTATTATTTGTCATTTGTTCAAATATGTTAATTGTTCGTATATGTTTTGGATTGTGATGAATCGTTCTAGCCGAGTGGTTTGTTTGGCAATTCAATAGATTGTCCTAGGATCAAATCCCAAGCACGTAACTCCGATTTTCCAAAGTTTTATTTATTTATTAGTTCTTGTACACGATATATCGGAAGAAAACAGACATTATAGAATAGAAATATATTACAAAGGACTAGTTACTAATTTCGAAATGAAATTTCTTTTATGTGAATTAGAAATTAATATAGCTTGCTTTAACGGCGAAAATCTTAAGAAAACCTGCTAGACTGATTTTTTGAAAATAAAATTTCCAAAAGTATGTGAAGTCTACCAATCAAATAAACAAATTGAATACTTAAAATTATGTTAATGTATTTAATATTCTCTCGTTATTTTAATCATTTTTTTATATTTTTTTTATCTTGTGTCAGAATGAATATTGAAGCATTGACCTGTTGAATTATATACCTACGTCTGTATATAATTCAACAGGTCAATGCTTTTGTAAAATGATAAATGTTTCAGATAACGTGTAATTTCAGCAATGAAATTTCAGCATTCGTGGTTTGGCGAATGTGAAATGGAATATTGGTTTTCGGTTTTCGGTATGCGTAGGGAATTAATCCCGGGAAATTATTCGTTTGTGATATACGGATTTATTAATGCCGGTTCATTATACAAACGCATGCGTCTACAGTCCGGTTTATAATCAGGTGTCCAAAATGTAAACAAATCAATGTCATTGTCAAAATACAATATGGGAGAGCGGGGTGAGGTGTTACAGATGTCATATCTCTTGAGTGTGTCTCGTCGGACACTACCTAACAATAATTATGTCCCGAGGTATTCTAATTTAATAAATATGATTTTCTCCTGTGTCATGGGGGCTATAGACACACAAAGACGAATCCATAAATATCTAGACATAGAAGTCAGATATCTGTCCGGCCGGGTATCGAACCCAGAACCCATTGCGTGTCAGAGAGATGGTAACCGTTCCCCCGCGGGTCGTCAAGAGGAATAAAATACGCAAAACCGGACTAAGTAATTGATACAACGGCCATTTATGTTTATCGTATCGAGACCACTCAATAATAAGATATGCCAATGAGCCAACAGTGATAAGTCGTATATTATTCCTTATAATTTGCACTTAATAATCGTTTACTTGTTATATGCTCCGTTTGTGTTATTCTTATAACATAGCTGTATAATGGATATATGTACGGAAATTGTCTCATTGATAGAGAAATTGTCAAATTAAAATTGAAATAATACCGAAACTTTTTAATTTTTTTGCAAGCTTACGCTGTCCGTCTGTCTATCTTTCTGATCACTCAGTGTATTTATTTACCTAACTTTGAGAACATGTTGTATCCATAGATGTAGGATCCTACTAATCTCAGGTTGTACCTATCTTTAAAAGTTTGAAACAGGAGTTGGTAACATTTTCAAAAAGTATGTGATTCTACAGGTATCTTGACATATAATAAAAAACAAAACAAAAAGTAATAAAAGTAGGTTATTTAATGAAATATAATGAATGTATTTTTGTTTAACATTATTAGATTTTGTTCTATGGTAAAAACGAATAAGTGTGTAGGAACAAGGAAAATAATTATAAGGTGATTATGAAGCAAATTGTTAAGTAAGATAATAAGCGCAGATAAATAAATTTATGTAAGACTAGCTAATCCTCGCGGTTTCACCCGCGTTTAAAAAGTAAAAAGGTATACATATTTAACAAAACTGAAATCCAGCTCTCCTGCGAGGGGCCCGCATGCGCGTGGAGTGCGCGCTAATGCTTTTTAGAAAAAAAATAAGTATGTTACACTTTACACCTTCAGCTACTTCCTAGTGAAAGTCCCGTCAAAATTGGTTCAGCCGTTTAGAAGATTACCTTAGCCAAATAGACAGACAATTTTTTTAAATGCATTTTTTTATAGGTATCGTGTATGCTTTCATATGCATTGAGTAAAAAATGGTATTTTAAAATCACAAACAGACACTTCAAATTATTTTTGTACTTGTATGTATAGAAGATAAGAAATTGATCAAACGATGAAAGAAATATTATGAGAAGATCGACACGTTAGTAGAACATTTAAAAAAATCACCAAAGGTGTTTGAAACGGCCAGGCTCTTGACCAGTACTTTCTCAATTTGGAACCCGTGCTCAGCATTGGGACAGTATGGGTCCATGAGGGTGGATCCAGGCCTTTGGTATTGAATGTTACTGAAGGAAAACTATATTGTAAGAAAATCTTGTTAAATATGTAACTATTTACCATAGAGTTACCTGACTTATGAATTCACGTAACCTGTTTAGGAGACCTTGATCTTAACGACACAAAACATTGTAAGAAAAACATCTTCTAAATTCTAATCTATACAAATAAATAAAATTGAAGTGTCTGTTTGTTATTTCAAAATAACATTTTTTTTGCTCAATGCATATGAAAGTATACACAATACCTATAACGAAAATGCATTTTTTTTTGGCTGTCTGTCTGTTTGGCTGAGCTAATCTTCTTAACGGCTAAACCGATTTCGACGGGACTTTCACTGGCAGATAGCTGAAGGTCTAAAGCGTAACATAGGCTTCTTTAATTTTCGAAAAAAACATTAGTGTGCGCGCCACACGCTTGCGGCTGCCGTCGCGGGAGCGCGGGATGTTATCTATGTTTAAATATATTTTGCTTTTTACTTTACTTTTTTAAAGCGGGTGAAACGCGGGGATCAGGTAGTAAATAATATTTATAGATTATATTACATATGTAGTTAGTAAGCGGTTTATTTCAAAGTGTATTTGCGTATTGCATATGGGTAAGCGGATTACTGCGAAGTAGTTTTATACTAACTTAATATCTATATTTACGAAGGTATACCTACTAGTTTACCATTATTTTGAAAACGTAGGATAATATTGTATCGATGAGCTTTATTGTCTACTGACGTAATATATCTATGGTTCTATGGTATCATGATGCACTTACACTGTCTTGCATATACCTATAGTAGAACCATAGACTTGTAGAACGCTATTTAGCATAAGTACCTATTTGTGCTTTATAACAGTAGTGTTAAGCACTGCTGTCTTCTGGTCTGAAGTGTCTGAACGGTGTGGTAAGTGAGAAATACTCATCCGAGGCGTTCCAACTCAGTACTTAGGGGTGGCAACGAATCTGTGAGCAACCTCTGGTAGGACCTTGATCTTATCTGGGGTTAATTACAGAATAGATGTCCATTGGCGGCAGTGGTCACTCACCATCAAATGGACTGCATGCTCGTTTGCTACTTCAAACATAAAAAAATGTACAACAAACACATTTGTTGTAAAAACTTACAGATTTACATTTTAAGCTTATTTGTACAAATAAATAAGCTTAATATTAATATGTATGTTGTAAAGAGCCAGAAACTTCACTCGCTTTACACATGAAGTTATATTTAATTATTTAAAAGCCCTTTGTTTTCCCCTCTCATCAAAGTTTATTAGTTCTATAGTCGTATTGACAATTACTGGAGCAACTCTGACTAAATTTCAATGTAATACTTAATAGGGATTATAACAAAGAGCTCACAATATGCCCTTTTAACAAGTCTAACTAACTTAGGTACACGAATTCTTAGATCAAGTGAACTAGAGCACGCTAATTATTTATCATGCCTAAAGCGATTGATTCGCCGAAAACTTAACACTCTGTAAATGAAAACAACATCTTGAAAATGAAAATTCGAGTAAACAATTTCCATAATGAATAAATTACGCTTTCTGCATTAATAGCCCCACAGTAAGATTTTCTGTTTCGTGGGTGCCACGGACACATAAACACAAATACACGAACATCCAGACCCAGAAAAGAAAACCTAAAGTCATCATTCAGATATATGTCTGGCCGAGAGTCGAACCCGGGACACATTGCGTGTCAGACCTGTATGGTGACCGCTTCGCCACGCGTGTCATCGAAGCCTAGGACACGGAGATTTATAATCTTGCCTAGAGCGATTGATTCCCCGAAAATCTAAACCCGTGAAGATGAAAACATCTTGAAAATGCAAATACAAGTGAACAATTTGAATAATTATTAATGCTTCCTTAAACCTTTAAAGTTTGCCAGAAAGCCTGCTCCCCGCAGACCCGGTATTAATCAATCTACATGTGCCTTGGGGTGACTAATCGTCCATTAACTAATTGTTGAACAAAGGCTTAAATATTGCTAATCAGTCTGTGCAGTAAACAATGTAAGCATGCAGTGGTTTAGAGTAGGGAATTTATCTGTCACAGGGTCGAGGTAGAATCATCAGTCAAATGCTTTTTAGAAAATTATTATTACGTACATTTTTACTATAGAACAACATAAATACTGCAAAAACTACTCGTTCTTGATCGTGTTTCATTTTATAACATTGAAGTAGCGAATAAGCTTGCTGTCAATTTGGTTACTTCCCCCCGTGCAGTAGCGGATTTACCAATAAGGCTGACTAGGCTGGAGCCCAGGGCGGCAGATTCAAGGGGCGGCAAATTTATTTTGGACGATCTTTTTTGCTCATTTTCGGAGACTATTTTGACTTGACTACCTATTTTTGCTACATTCCTTCCGAGGTATTCCCGGAGCACATGGGGTTGACTTGGGGAATTTGGGGAAGACATGGGGTTCTTCAAAAAAGGTGCAAAAAGAGTTCTCCTACAAAGCTGGTGTAATTTGTTGTGTGTCGTTGTTATTTTTCCGATATAGGCATTTCAAACGGTAAACGATTGTTTAAATAAATTCGTTTTAATATTTTAACAATATCAATGATCATTTAATCGAATAAAGATGTTTTCTATTGAACTGTCTTGTCTTATATAGGTACTTAATACGGACATTCCTATACCAATATTTAATACATACATTTCGAACTAAACATCAGATATAACATGGAATTTCGTAGTATTATTGAATTGTAGAATTTCAAATCTCTAAAGGGGATAGTAGAAGCTTTGTATTTTAGAGTGCCGTTTCAATTGTTAGGTTAGGATATACGTATATCGTATATTGCCTAAGGCTGAAAAGCGCTTGCCAATACGACGAAATACTGAATATAACTGAGTTATGAATGGACATATGCGAGCACTGGAATCTGAATACGTTAAGATCATTACTATCCGTTGTTTGAATTTGGAACAATGCGTGCCAGAGCGGTAAGGGAGGTAACACATGCGCGATAGTTAGCTGTTGTACGTCGGTCGACGATCGGTAACAGGTTGATCCCTGAAGGCAGGCGGTGACAATCAGTGAGCTTCGCCGACACTTGTGGAGCCGATCTGTCGCTCGTGTATTAGCTTCCTAACCTGCGGGTCATGAAACATTAATTTCGTTTTGTGCTGCAATCGTCACCGTTGAGCGAATTTATTTAACAATTTGCGGCGAAATTTTGTGCCTGAAGATCGCACACATGAATTTGTTTTAATGCTCAATGCTAACGCTTAAGGACAATGTTTCGTGACCCTAGTTTAACGTGTCCGCTATGCTATGCGGGTCGCTGAATAGGGTAGAAATACTTAAGCAGAAGATTCCAGAGCGGAGTTTTATTTTTTTTTATATTTAACCTGACGATAAGGCAGACGAGCTACCTGATGGAAAGTAGTCACCGCCGCTTATGGACATTTGCAACACCAGAGGATACGCCAATACATCGTCGCTTTGAAGGAGAGCTCTTTTTGCAGCTTTTCTGAAGAACCCCATCTCATAGCGCTCCGGGAATACCCGTGGAGGAAGTTCATTCCACATTTTATTTTTTTGAGTTTTAATTATTACCGTAGGCAGGTTTTTATCACTTAATAGTGAAACGATTAACAAGAGCCTTTCCACATGTTAAATAGAAATTGTACTTCTTTGTGATCCGCAAACATCTACCATCAACTCGAAAACTTAAGCGAGCTTAAGGTCGATGAGAAAAAAAAATTAAAAATAATATTTTCGACATTTGGTACAAAAGAGACAAAAATAATAAATGTAATTTTTGCCTAAACATTACATTACAGTGAATCGGCGAAGGAAAATTAGATTACATTTCCTTTTGAAACGCAATAGTAAATAAGGCAATACTAATTCAATTGCTTGAATCACGTTATACTCCTTTTAAATATTTTTCTATAAGAAGATCTATTACAAAAAGGCATGTCTTTTACAGATATCAAACAAGAAGGTCAAACAAAATCTGCGTCTTATGGAAAAGTTAACAATTTAAAAGAGACACAAATCAAAAGATGTTGTGGCAAATCGCGATACTAGTAATAGTTTTGATGTGGCTATGGAACCATTTCATGAATCATGAAGACAATTCTCTAGACAAGCTTCCCGGACCCACGCGGCTACCGATATTTGGGAACTCTTACACGTTCATCGGCTTGTCTAACCGTAAGTATAATTTTATTTTAATTAACTGATTAATGGTTAATACAATCTTTTGTTGTTCAACTGTTGTTTTATGTCGTCGGTTTTGTTGTTGTTTGGACCGCGTGGTATAGCGCTAACTATCCCGGGTTCGGCCCCCGGTCAGACAGATATTGAATGATGAATTTAGATTTCTGTTCTGGGTCTGGGTGATTTTGTATTCGTCTATCAGTGTCCATAGCACCTTACAAGACACCTCACAGGAGAAAATTCTACTGGGCTATGAGTGTAGACAGAGTCTTTTTAAAATAGAAAAAATCTCAGGCGGCATTGTGTCTCATAGCAACATTGTTAAGCAATGCTGTTTTCGTTTGGATGGTAGCAACGTATTGCATCCTTGGACAATCTTTGATAAGCCTTTAATCTTATCTGGGATTGATTTTAGATATTCATGGGAAGCAGTGGCCACTTATCACTGCATACTCGTTTGCTACGTCTGTATTAGGTACCTATAAAAAAGAAAACTGTTAATCTTAATCTTAAAATCTTTTTTAACAATATAAGCGTCTAAGTGATTGCAAAGCTAAACAACAATGGGCGCTACCAGTCTGAAGTCATTCATCATTAATAGTCTTTTCGTACAACTCAACTATGATTTTATTGCAAGTTAATATCAACATGATAAATTGTATTTCACGGAGACTCTACTAGATCTAAAAGTCACCAGCTTATGGATTCGCAACACCAAAATATTTCATTTTTACGACGTGTAAACAAAACGTTAAAAGTGAAATAAATAAACAACATAACATGATACAAATGATCTGAGATCATAATAGAGTATAGTGTTAATGGAATCGCGAAGGTCGTCAAACAATGGTGCAGATAACGGTTCTGCACCATCACCATGATTCTAGGTTTAATCATAGGGAGCGTAATTGATACGTTACACAAAGGAATTGCTTTGTAATTGTGATTTGAGATAGAGTGCGACGTACAAAGGTTTTCTGCGAGAAAACTGTTGTTCTTGATAAATTGCAAGCGAAAAACGGGTGAACAGGGGATTTTATAGATAGCTACACTTTGTTTCACTCAATATTAAAGACTTAAAGTCTTCATTTCAAAGTGATTATCTATACAAATAAATAAAATTGAGTCTGTTTGTGATTTCAAAATAACATTTTTTTACTTAATGCATATGAAAGTATACACGATACCTATAACGAAAAAGCAATTAATTTTTTTTTGTCTGTCCATCTGTTTGCCTGAGGTAATTTTCTAAACGGTTGGACCGATTTTAACGGAACTTTCACTGGAAGATAGCTAAAGGTCTAAGGCGTAACATAGACTACTTTAATTTTTGAAAAAATCCATTAGCGCACGCTCCACGCGTATACGCGCCGTCGCGGGAAAGCGCGATGACATTTATGTTAAAATATGTATTCTTTTTTACTTTTAAACGCGAGTGAAACCGCGGGGATTAGCTAGTTATTAATAAAACAACTTTCATGATTTCACGCTAGCATTTTGTCATTCGGTATTGAAATTTTGCAGCTGTCGGGATTCGACGCTAGAGATTATTCTGCAAGTATCAATGTTCGATGGAGCCTTTGAATGAGCTCGTAAATACCTCCATGTGCGCATAGTTTACTACATTTAGTGATGTTTTGAAGTAATCATTTGTTTATCGAAACTAGGGATTAATCTGTGAAATTGACGTCACTTATAATTGCTGCCGCAACCTTTTTTATAAATGCTATAATTGTATGTCAATGTTCAATAAAGAGAAATATTTGCATCAAATATACATTACCTCCGCTAGGCGTGGAAATACAATAGGTAAAGAAGAATACAAAACGAAAAAGATGTACCTAGACTAGACAACGTAATCTGAATCAGATACGAGTATGATGTGTTAATTAAAATCAGATCGGAATTATTTTTTCCAGAAATATTATAATCGGAAATTTGAGACCATCTTTCTCGATTACAATCGATCTCGATTACCCTCAATGTCTAGCCTTCATTTTTCTCATTCCAAAGTTCTATAAGTATTTCGAAGAACAATTTGTGGTTTCTTCTGTGTGGAATTGTGTGGAATCTTGAGGGTATCCCCATACTTATCGATGCATGATCGCAAGAAAAATAGTTAGGTTTTTTATAAGATTGATGTAGCAAACCAGCATGCAGTTCACCTGATGGTAAGTGGTCATGCACATAAAATCTTAAAAATTGAAGTGTCTGTTTAAAATAATAACTTTTTACCCAAAGCATATGAAAGTATACTTGTACACGATACCTAGTTATAACAAAAATGCAATTAAATGTTTGGCTCAGGTAATCTTCTAAACCGTTTTTGACGGGACTCTCACTTGAAGATAGATGATGGTCTAAGGCGTAACATAGGCCACTTAAATTTTTGAAAAAGCTTGAGCTCCCCGCTTATACGGGCCCCCTCGAGGGAGAGCGGGATTTCAGTTATGTTAAAATACCTTCCTATTCCTTTTTACTTTTTAAACTAAGATAGAATTAGGTGTGATGAATTGATGGTATTGCAGATGGATTTTGATGATTGCACCTTTACAAGAAGTTAAACTGTAAGTTTGATAATTTTTTTGGTTTCAGGTGAACTTTTTGAAAAAATCATCGAATTCCCTAAACGGTACGGGTACCGCTTCGTCATCAAAGTTTTTAACCGCAACATACTTCATGTGTACAATGTTAATGATATCGAGGTAAGTGTCCTTAAAATAAAAGTTATTTTATGGATGTGTGTGACCATAATAAAAAAAATTAAAATAAGAAATGAGATGAGATGAGATGAAATTAAATAAATGAGAATGGCATTGTTTGTTAAATGGATGCTAATGAAGATACATAATATTCTGTTGCAAAAAGCAATAGGACGGAAAGCTCGAGGTCGATCATAAATATGCTGAAGCAACGGGGCAAAAATAGCGTTGATACAGTACTATAAAATCAGACTAGCTTAATTCATCACTATTTCACTACATAGTAAAACAAAGTCGCTTTCCGCTGTCTGTCCCTATGTATGCTAAGATCCTTAAAACTACGCAATGGATTTTGATGCGGCTTTTTGCATAGATAGAGTGATTCAAGAGGGTTTATATGTAATTTAACGCGCGCGGAGCCGCGGGCAAAAGCAGCTAGTGTACTATAAAGTAATGATAAAACATACCGACTTCATAACCGTCCGCAATTATATTAGAACCCTTGGTGATTCGACTCCGGCGGCATCACCTCCACATCTATTTCTGCGCTGCTGTGCCTTGGTTTGAAGTGTGAGATTTACTTATTCGAGGCGGTCCAACTCACTTCTCAGTGGTAGCCACGGATCTGTGGTCAACATCAGATAGGATCTTGAACTTATCTGGGGTAGATTACAGGTGTCCATGGGCGACAGTGGGCACTTACCATCAGGTGGGCTGGATGCTGATTTGCTACTTCGATTATATTAAAAAATAAATAAAAGATTTGCTTGGAGACTCCCCTAAAAAGATAAATATTAACTTTATATTCCTAAATGCTTTATGTGTACATTGTGAAGTCTTTGCAAAGATTAACAAAGATGTGTGAAGTTATCTTTACAAATCTTTGTAAGCATTATAGGAACTGTCAGTGTTGAATATTTATCGTTCTCTTTTGCTCGGAAGGACAACAACTTCAGACTGCTCTATTGAAAAATAGTTTTCTTTTTCCTTCAATAATAATCATGTCAAGCCGCGACTTATTTCTTTCACAATGTTCCTTTTATCATAAATTCTTTACTATGTTCGTTATTGTCTACAAAATTTCTGGATATTTCAGCACAAAAAGCCCTAAAGAAGCTCTTAAAGACTTTCCACGGTCTAGCTTTTTGGTATTTTATAAGCTTTTCTGAAGCTTTCTTTGTTAGTTCGTAACTAAATATGCGAGGGTCAAATCATGAAGTTATCAGTTAGTCCCAACTGATTAAGCTTACATTTTATATGCAGATTTTTTTCGATATAAATGCATTATTAACTTAGTAAAGACTATGTAAATTCAATATGACCGACTATTATTTGTGGTCGTGGGTAGCAACATATGTATTTGTGGTCGACCTCGGGTCCAACCTGTTTGTGGTCAACTTATACGTATGTGAAAAGGGATTCATTTCTAATACTAGGTAATTTGCTGGCTGATAATGTGTTTTTTACGTGAGTAGCAAACGAGTATGCAGTCCACCTGGTGGTAACTGGCCACTGCCGCACATGGATATTTATATTCAACACCAGATAAGAGTCATACCTGAGGTTGGCCACAAATGCGTTGCTTCCCCGGAGGACTAAGTTGGAACACCTCGGATAAGTCTGACCTGACCACACCAGTCAAACCAGAACACAGCAGTGCTTAGCACCGTTATAAGGTAGAAATAGGTGTGGCGGTGGTGCCGCCGGGGTCGAACCACATGGGGGTTT
>DWPV01006116.1:0-11792 GCA_018251915.1 Urbanus proteus proteus
AGGTGCGTGCCCGGGATTTGAACCTCGGACCCCTCGATTGAGAGGCCAAATTTCAACCATTAGGCTATCACTGCTCACTAACGGTAAACTGTTAAGTTTACTGTTAATAACCAAACCTTTTGCGTGTCTATGACTTGTAGAGGCCGTTACGTGCCGCGCGTCAATTCCGAGCGTCAGTTTTTCATGAGACATTGAATGTGGTAAAACTCTAAGTAGTTCGACTCCGGCGGCACCACCTATTTCTGCTTTATAACAGCAGTGTTAAGCACTGCTGTGTTCTGTTTTGAAGTGTCTGGTTAGGGAGATATACTTATCCGAGGCGTTCCAGAATCTGTGGTCAACCTCGTAGGACCTTGATCTTATCTAGGGTTGATTACAGATGACCAAGGGCAGCAGTTGCCGTCAAGTGGACTGCATGCTTGTTTGCTATTTCGATAAAATATATTAAAAAAATAAATAGACGATAGTTTCTAAACCTTGTCAGAGTTTGATAGAGGTCCACAAAAATGTTTTCGACCAATGTGACTTGACACCTTAGATCTAGATTTTCCCAAGTTGCAGGGAGAGAGACCTATGCCCAAGAGAGGCATATAAAAACCATTGTAGCCAACCCATACCTAAATGTTTATAAAATATTTCCTACTTCCTTATAAAACTTTGTAATCCACTTTTTAAATACTTATAAACAACATTGTCTTTATTAAACCGCTTAATATTTTAACCACAAGATGATTATTGTAATTTGTAATTCTGAGTGTTCAAAGTGTATATTAATATTAAAATTGTGAAAGTAAACATTTAAACATTATTTATGATTCATTGAAAATGATAAAATTATTTATCTGACATTGTATAAACAGAATGTTTTTACGTTCCTAATAAAAACAAAACTGTTATCTGTACAGCAAACATTACAATGATATCAAATATCAATACAAATTGGTTCATAAAATTATTATGTAATAATCATATTTGATTTCTTCTATTAAAGTTAAACACTGATATAATAAACTGATGTAATAAAACTATCATAATATAATTAATCCTAATTTTTATTAGAAGTTTATGTATAGTTATTATAGATCAGCCGTTCTCAATGTGAGCTCCGCGGAGCCCTGGGGCTATGCTAGAATACTTTCATTAGATTATTTTTCTTTTATTATACTTGTAGTATACACTTACATTGAAACATGATTTCCCATTATAAAAGGAATGCATGTAACTTTCTTGTTTATTTTAGAGCTCGTCAAAAATTTCGCTTATCAAAGGGCTCCGCCAGTACAATTATAAAAAATATAAATAAATGAAATGCAAAAAGGAAGATTGCAAAATATCTTACTCACTATTGAGAAATTTCATTATAAACATTAGAACAATAACATTCAGACATTTTCCTGTAGGGATACAAAAACAATGAAAATGTGAAATAGTCTGGTAAATAAACAATAACCTAAACATTCTTTTAACTAACAATCTTTACTTATATTGATACATAGATACTGAGATTATAGCTTAATCTATGTATCTTATGTATTCCAACATATTTTATTCAGTCCCAACAAAGTTTTATTTATGAAAACTTCGGCTTTAAAGTACATATTCGAGTAGATAAAGGGCACCAAATGTGTGACCCGCCCAGGGGGCGCCAAATGTGTGACTCAGTGCCTAGGTGGACGAGGCCTGCCGTGGATGCAACAGATGCAATGATACCTATTTTTATATAAATTGGGTTTACGAAACTTAAGAACCCAAAGAGTCATTATCTAAATTTTTCAGACAATAAATAATAGATTACAAAACAATAAGCTCATTGCTCATATAGCATATTGCTCAAGACAGTCACATGCACGCACACATAATTGAAACCATAGAAGTGCCACATATGGGAAAACTGTCTCAAGCTACAAGTACAGGAGAATACCAGATGAATATACCTGCTTGTCTTATTAGCTATTATTAATTATATCATTGTTTATTATAAATATTTAGAAGACATTGACATAAGATTAGCAGTTGAAAGAAATTTGATAACCTTTTAATTACATAAATAAGAGCTTTAAAGAATGTTACAATTATTTTTATAGCAGTTACAAAGTAGGAACAATAAATTTAACTTGCCCATTGTTTTCTGATTGCTTTCTTATCTTGATGGCTCTGTGTTAGTGTATTGTACCTATATATGATTTATATTCATGCAATATCATGGAAAACAGCCACTGCCAGATGTATTAGTAGTAGTGAAGTTGTCTACTTACTTGGTAAATTATATTGCCAACATTTTTCGATCTCTCGTCAACAACGGAGCGACTTTTATGAGGAAAATGTCAAGATAATTATATCTAATGATACAATTTCATCATGCATAAATCTTATTTAAGTTTAAAACTATTACTTACATTTTTATATTCTTCTTGTGAAAGGTGTAGTTATTCGTCCCTGATCTTCACAAAAAACTTTACTTAAGTCTCAAAGTCTAGGACACCGAAAACATTTCGCACTATACAAAAGTAATGACGAGAAAAACTAAAATAAAACCCCTACGACTTAACGTCGTATTATTAAAGAATTCCACAATCAAAAATAAAAACAATTACATTTTCTACGTTTACCGATAAATTAATATAATTTAATCAATACGAAATTAAACCAATCACACAGATCCGGCAATGTTCCTTTTATTAAATATAAAGAAACGGAGAAAGAAAATTTAGGAATTCAAACGCCGTTTTGATGTTTCAGTCTCTTGTAAATACCGTTTGATTAAAGTTCTGCGCGAAAAACACTTTTTAAAGACAAAAATCCATCGCAAATTCAATAAAACGTTTGTCTAGCTTCACGCATCTGTCATGTCATTTTTCTCGTACGACATGAGATACAAAACCCAAAACAACACTATCAGTGCCATCTATTACCATGGCTGTGATGTCATTAGGTACACGATCAGAAATTACAAAAAATGTAAAATAGAAAAATAAATATATTTGTTAATTACATTTTATTACATTATATTACTACATTAAATTATATTTTATAAAAAAGCTGAAGATGTATTATAATCAACAGTTTTCGTAAATGTAGATAGTAGTATGCGGCAGCCATAACAATGTTCCTTTGGCGGCTAATTCAAATTTATTTTTTTGTATGTATTCTCCGTGACTTAATATTTTCCTAAATCTAATAAGAATATTATTGTAAACCTTACAAAAAACTTATTATAGATCATTGTTATAGGTACATATAAAGTGTGTATTGTGTCAGTTGCTTAAAATATTATAAAACTCTTTTGAGAATTAAATTAAGCTTGTGTAGTTGTTCAAGTAGGTACTTTTAAATTTAATATTATACGTACGTGCTTTTGCAATGTGTTACTTTGATAAGAAAGAATTAAAAATGAATATAAGACATGAAATTTCCTATTTAAATAATATGATGAAATATAGGTTACTATATAAACGTGCTTTCCATTATTTTTCCACGGGTCAAAACGATGGGGCCGAAGACTATTTTCATAGGTCTTATTATGGCTATATGTGTACGTATCTTTTAATCACAATTATTTGGTATTAGACATAGATATTTATTTAGGAAGTAAATAATTCACATATTAGTTGCAGGTGTGCTCAGTAAATTGTCAGTATGACTGTTATCCACCGCCAGCGCTCCCACCCTCCGAGTACGGATCCCCTCCACCACCAATCATCATAAGAAATGACAACGATAATAGGGACCTCCTGTATCCTCTCCTCCTCTTGTTGCTCTTAGGCGGTGACGTGTTCTAAAATGAAAAAAGTGGTATGTGTGCATATTTATTTTATAACATTTTATCAACGATGAAATGTATATTTATCCTTAATATTTATGAATGTTTTGTGTAAAAACATGAAAAACTCGTAAAGGTATTATTAATATAAAGGTTGGATATTTTAAGTGCCTTCTTAAAAAATCCAACCTTTATACTTCTGCCTTATAACAGCAGTGTTAAGCTCTGCTGGGTTCCAACTTGAAGGGTGTGGTCAGGGATACATACTTATCCGAAGCGTTCCAACTTAGTCCTTAGAGGTAACAACGCATTTGGGGCCAACCACAGGTTCAATTATCTATCTTATCATTATAAATGTCCATGGGCGGCAGTGGCCACTTACCATCAGGTGGATGCATTCTCATCTGCTACTTCCATAATTAAAAAAGAAATGGAAGATTATGAAAGAATTCCATGCATTCGCTTGTGAATCCATAGCTAACCACGTAATAATATTATTCTTAGATATTACTTTGACTGAAATTAATCATTTTAAATCATATTTGTAATTGCTAATCTACGTTATACTAGAGTATCCACACCAGTACAATTATATGAACAATTTGAATGACTAATTAAATTCCTTTATATCGGTATTACTGGTAGTATAATTCACCTGAATTTTACCCTTAGTACGAGTTTGTTAGGTTTCTTTAATACGATCTCGGTTTACGTTTACGCCCGTTTTTCCATAGCAAAATTTTAGTACCTAAACGGCCCGCTAGAATCGCTTCATGTAGATGTATGGGCCCAAACGTAAACGAAGAACGTTTCACTAAACGTAATAATATCGTAATAGGGGTACTGATATGAAACTGAAGGTCTTATTTAGGATGCTTACAAATGTGGCTAGCTAGCTTTAATAAAGGGATAAAATAATATTATAACGGGCAACTCATACTTCAATAAACGTCAAGTCGTCAATACGTCATTGTCAATTCAATCAATTTATCGCAACCAGCAACCAGTTTCGATGTAAAATAATTATCAAGTGGAACAAGTCGAGAAATATTGCAAAAATGAAATTCATGAAGTTTCAATGATATTTAATTTATTTTTCTTTAGCGAGTTTATATAGCAGAACGTAAACAATTATGTTTGTCACAAACCTGACTCGGGTCGAGTTGAAACAATGTGCAACTGATTTCATTTTAAATGTAATCTTATCTCTATGATTAGATTTTTGTTTTGTGTTCAACTGTATTTAATGATTAAAAGTGATGAGTTAGAAAACTTGTACCACACGAAATGTCTCAAGCGACCTGCAGCGAAGATGACGAGTCGTATCCACTTCACGAGTGTGTGTTCGTCGGGGACGTACGTAAACTGTCCTCATTACTAAGATTTAACGATGTTACGCGCAAAGACAAGCATGGCAACTCGGCGCTGCACCTGGCCGTGATGCTGGGGCGCAAGGAGTGCGTGCAGTTGCTGCTCGCGCACGGTGCCCCAGTTAAAGTCAAGAACCTAGCGGGTTGGTCCCCTCTCGCCGAAGCCATCAGCTATGGAGACCGCCAGACCATTTCGACCCTGGTTCGCAAGCTCAAGCAGCAGGCGCGCGAGCAGATGGAGCGCCGCAGACCAGATCTTATCAGAGCATTGGCTCAGATACAAGATTTTTACATGGAATTAAAGTGGGACTTTCATTCGTGGGTTCCACTGGTTTCTAGAATGTTACCATCTGATGTTTGCAAAATATATAAGGCCGGATCGAGCATTAGGTTGGACACTACACTGGTAGATTTTTCAGATATGAAGTGGGAGAGAGGAGACATATCTTTTATATTCCAAGGAGAGAAGCAACCTAGTGAATCCTTGACTGTACTAGACAATAGAGCTAAGGTGTACCAGAGAGTAAGATATGAGGAAACTGAAAATGAAATAGAAGATGAAGTTGATATTTTGATGTCAAGTGATATCATGGCAGCACAGATGTCCACCAAGGGTATTTTGTTCTCACGGGCACAGTCTGGCTGGATCTTCCGTGAGGATCGCAAGGAGACTGTGGCAGGTTTATACAAAAGTGATATTTATACTATTACAGGACTTGTTTTAGAGTCCAGAAAGAGACGAGAGCATTTATCCACTGATGATTTACAGAAAAACAAAGCTATTATTGAGAGTCTAACTAAAGGGAATACGCAAAATTTAGATACAAACGGTGAGCCGACACGCCGTGCCTCTCTTAATCCACCCCCTGAATCTAAGGTCGATTGGAACTCTTACATATCTTCTTCTCCCGGTCAGTACCCCAGCTTAGGCAGGGAGCTGGTCTACAAAGAATCATCCAGAAATTTCAAAGCTACTATTGCCATGAGTGATGACTTTCCTCTCAGCGTTGACATGCTACTTAATGTGCTGGAAGTTATCGCCCCTTTCAAACATTTTGCTAAATTACGTCAATTTGTTGCTATGAAGCTGCCCAAAGGATTTCCGGTGAAAATTGACATACCAATCCTTCCGACGGTAACAGCCAAGATAACTTTCCAGAAGTTTGATTTCCGTGACGACATACCTCCTCAAATGTTCATAATACCAGCTGAATATAATGAAGATCCGTTACGTTTCCCTGACTTATGACGCTTTGATATTCTAACACTGTTCGAAATAAGTGAAAGACCAATTTGGTGTCGTGAAGGAAAGTGTGGTCGTGGAAAATATGTGGTAAGAGGTAAACCGTGCAGGCCAGCACATGGCCTACTGTCTATTGAAATCCCAATGCTGTTCGGCTTGGGTAGCTCTTATTCCAGCCATTATGTCTTATTTGTTGAGTAGGTAATTTCCAAATGTAGGATTGTAAATTTGATGGTGAACAGTCGAGTGTTGTAGTTTCTGTAAAACAGTGTTAGAATAAACTTATATTTGTTTTACGATTTACGAAATAAAATGTTCCACAGGCATGCAAATTCAATAAACTATGACATGTTATATTTGGATTATATTAATTTATTATTGAATGCAAAATGATACTGTTGAACAGATAATAAATTTTATAGTTTAAATTGATTACAAGAAAGCAGTGTGATTTAGATAATAATATATTAACTAATTGCTCATTCATGGATTATGTCCAGTGTGGGATTTTATTGTAATTTGTGTATGACTATAATGTTTTATTTATTTTAATTTCTTTAAGTTCCTTGTAATATAAATATGTCAGTTTGATTTTTATTTTGTGAATTTGTGCTATTATAAAAACAACAGAAATGTTTTTAATTATTTTATCTACTCCATTGCAAGGCCTGAATCCTACAAATGTCATTTGGCCTATAACATTAATTAAGGAAGTAAAATCCAGAATATAGTTCCTGTTAACTCTGTAGTTAAAACTTCCACCTATTGAGAGTAATATAAAGTTTGTTACATGTGTACCATGACAGTGTTGATAGGTATGTTCTAGGAGTTCTAGAAGTTTCCATGATTGCACATAGATCATCATTAGAGGACATACTGAAGCTTATCATTCACAGTGACCTTGTGCCTTCTGAATTTCTCATTAGTAGTGTGGTGTTAGAAGGAATGTTTCTATTTGTGAAAATTGTCTTACAAGCACGTTAGAGATTGTATCCACGAATGCTTAACAATGCAACGTCTAGCACATAATATAGAGTAGTTTGGCTCGTGTAGAAAGTACCTGTGCAAGTAACGATTTAGGATTGTTGTTGTATTATTACTAAAATCTTAAAATACTATCAGACAATAATGTTTAAATCCCACCTAAAGCGTTTTTTTACGAATGTATGTATAATTTTTCTTGCCAATATAATGTTTTCACATGTCAATATTTGAAAAGACATAGGTATATAATGTAAATTTCAGTGGTAATGAAAAATTTTTGAAATGTTGTAATAAATAACTTAAATTTATGTCACAATTGTTTTATTTTGAAATCGTTATAATTAAATTATTTATTTATTGGTAAAATACATTTGTTAGAGTTTTTGTGCAATGTAATCAAATGTATTATCTAATAATTAGTATTGTGATGTCCTCTGAATAGTAAAAATCAATTGTTAAAACTCAAATATTACTAGATTTCATAATTGGAAACAAGTTTAGTTAGAACATATTGAGTACATTGGTCACATTCATTAACTACATTGTTTATGCAACAAGAGGCACCCAGCTGTATATAAACAGATGTCTGTATATGTAATTTCGTGAAGATATACTATTTTCACTTTTTCGTATACAAAATTTAATATTATGTTCTAAAGTCAAGTCGGGTAACTTTGAACAATTTTTTTCAGATTACTCAAAATATAAAAAATAGAATGGTTGTATTATGTTAAATAATAAGTTTTCTGTTATACTGAAGATGAGAATTATCAAAAGCATTACTAAGTTTTTAGAATAAAATCAGAAAATTGCGATTTAGTGAGCATTTTTGCTTTGGGTAACTTTGATAATTACCACATTATGGATAACATTAAACTCTTGAAATGAAAAGAAGCTGTATCTATCAAATAAACTTGTCATAGTGAACAGAGTACCGTTTCCGCAGTTCCCATAAATGCTATACTATGATTATAACGCTAAATTTAGCTCACAGTACTAAACATCCACAAACAGAAAAAAAAATCAAAACTTCTTGGTAGACAACTATCAATTTTAAGTTATATTTGATAACTAGAACATTTGGTATATGGGTTTCACGGTTTACAATTGTATATTGATTTATAAGTGGTGAAAAAAGTAAATATAATTATGAAACTAGTGTTATACAAAGTTACATGGAAATTCAAAGTTACCCAACCCGACTGTATTGTGTAGCTAATATGCGATTAGAAGTATACACTCATGTGTGATAGGAAACGATATAATTGATAACAACAAATTTTCCAATAAATAATGTTTATTAGCAAAAACAAAAATAACCACATGTTTAAATCGCAAATTCCAGTCATTTGAAGACAAACTATGAAATATTATTGTTCATCTGAAAGATTTCCTTGTTTTCGTGCTTGACGTGGCGATCGTAGCAGGCAAGGACTCTTCGATGCCAAGCGTCACCACTCGCAACGAGACCGTGGAACGACGAGCTAAAAGAATAATAAATAAAATAAAAAACAAAACATAAAATAAAATGGTATATTTGTTGTTAATAACGACGAATTTTTTCAATAAAAAAGTTAATTGTGGCCCCTGGCGTTTCTAGACCACTGATACATTTTCACTGCTTGTAATAACTAATTTGTAGAAATTAGAATGATATGAACATCTTGTTCACCACTTTAAGTCATACCGGTAGCGGAAACATTGTCTATGATGCATAGGTTAGCCAAGTGAAAGGTTTATCATTATCAAAAATAGATTGGACCTACAGTTATTCAAACTTAGACACACTACATAGTGCTTATATTATTATACATATTTTAGATATTACCTTGTTCTGGTATGTCATCGATCAACTGTAACAACAATAATAATAAATTTAATGAATGTACTACCAAATTATAATACAGTAACAAGCTGTCATACAACTAAGAATCCTGTTTAAGAGCACAGATTTTAAGGGAGCCATAATTCCCCGCCGGGGGAGAATCCTGTTTAAGAGCACAGATTTTAAGGGAGCCATAATTCCCCGCGGGAGCCGCAGATCCCCGATAGACATTCACCGATTAATTTTGTTGTATATTATAATTTTGGCAGTGACCGCTTACCATTAGGTGAGGATCTAGCCCTCAAAAATGGTTTACGACACACACCCAAAAATAGTAAATTTGACTGGACTTGCATCAGACGGCGGACGGCAAAAAAGGTCGCCACGTAATCATTCTATCCCCTTAATAACATTGTACCCCTAAATCAAATAAGGGTTGTGGAGGAATGGCCTTAACCTAGGAGTCCCGGGCAAGTCACATTGAGTGTCCTAGGTGCTTTATCAATTTCAATACAAATATTATAAGTTGAAAAGACTACCTCTCCCCTAAAGCCTGCACTGGGGTCGTAGGCGAGCCCATGCCCATAACGTTTCATCCTTGGGTGAATTGTATGCTGGTTAAAAATAAACATAATAAAACCCCCAACGTACCGCAGTCTCCTGCACCTTGGCGCCGAGCGTCCTGCGGAAGGCGGCGAGGCGGCGCGTGTAGCCGCTGGCCACGCTCACGCCGCTGCGCACCGACTCCGACGAGCTGGAGAACACCGCGTCTGCGATGGAATGTACACATACATTAGATAAGTAAGAAATATCTGGCAAAAAGCTATGTAAGCAGTAAGTTCTAAGAATTTGGATACATAATCACCTATCCAGAAATTTACTAGCAGTCGCTTGTGGCTAAATGTAACTAAATCTTTAATGGCTTATAAAATATAATTCTAAGTAATGTCCCATCCCCGCTTATGGTTCACTATTGTGTTAAGACCTAAAGCTTTCTTATTTTGAACGAAGAACTAGCCCAGAAATAAAACAGTAGGTACAGGTGATGAAGTAGTAAGAAGTGACGGCGTAAATATTGAAATTCAGAATGAAATGACTTGCGAGGAAACCTGCATGCTTGAGAAAGAAAGAAGATAATCAAAAATCAAGAATGTGTGAACTCAACCAAATTGCACTTGGCCAATGCGGTGGTATATGGTCTGAACAGCCTGATTCTGAACGATCCCTTTCCATTTGAGAGGAGACCCAACAATTAGACAATAACTGTTTGACAAAGATGAAATAGGTAAATACCAAATACAAAACGTAAACTTATGTATGGTCAACTTCAAAGAGAACAGTAATCCATTTCCAAAAGAAATCGATTACAGATGCGTTGATGAGGACTAAATGAATTACTAATGTAATCGTTTCCCTACAAAAACTTACAAGCACTTCAGTTATTTTTAAAAACATAACCAATTTCAACAAGGCACGGAGGCATTATTATGCAAATTTCGGTAGGTGTATCATTCTTACGGGCCTTGAAAATATATTTGAAATTCAAATGGAGCCAACCAAGTGTTTATGAATAACATGTAAATTGTATGAAACTGAGATGAAGCGGGCGCGCGTCAGGACATTCAAATCAGTTTAAACATGGTACTTGCGTCACAGGTGTCGTGGATGTTGAGTGATAAGCCATTGTGACAAGGAGAATAATGTTAACACAAGTTTTGAACTTTTTATGATTCTTCGGCATATGTATCAACTTTTTTATAAAATTAAAGCAGCAAACAATGCTCTCCACTTAATGGTAAATGGTTATTGCTGTCTTTTGGATAATTGGATTCAAAGTTTCAAAATTCATTTGAAAGAACATTTTCAGTGCAGATGCCGTGATTCAGAATCACGTTATAAAGTATATTCAGCGGTAATTTGTGAATATATAAGGCATATTGTAGGTCTGTACGTGTGGCTGTAACACTGTGTGACAAAAAAGACCCTTACATGAGCAGAAAGTCAGAACCGCACTGCAGTTATAATTATACTGCTATCTACAGCGACCACTAACACACTCAGCCAAGCGTGGTGACTATAGAAATACTTCTTGTAATAAAAAAGAATTAACGATAAATAATGTAACTAAACATGTCATGTAGTACCAGTGTAGCAATGTTATGTCAGACGTTATTTAACACGTACTTTCGCTGCATTTTATTTAGTGACTTAAATGAGGACATGGGTGTATGGCAATCAATTAATATTTCCAATAGATTTTTTAAAATATAATAGTAGTAGCATGCAGTCCATCTGAAGGTAAATTACCACTTCTACTTATGGATATTTGTAAAAAACCCCAGATAAGATCAGAGCCTTACCAGATGTTAGCTACAGATGCGTTGCTGCCTCTAAGAACTAAATAGGAACGCCTCGAATAGGCATAACCCTCTTACCACACCCTTCAGACCAAAGTACAGCTGTACTTAACACTGCTGTTATTAGGCAGAGACAGGTGTGGCTGTGGTGCTGCCGGAGTCGCACCATAAACGTAAACCTTAGTCGTAATTGAATTATGTACAATATAGTTACCATCGAGATCTCTAATTGATTCCCTCGGTTGTTCCGAGT
>DWPV01006117.1:0-11791 GCA_018251915.1 Urbanus proteus proteus
TTTATATGCATTGAGTAAAAAAATGTTATTTTGAAATCACAAACAGACACTTCAATTTTATTTATTTGTATAGATAAGTGACGTTTACATTATTTGTTTAATTTCAAGGGAAATAAAAGTCATATTCATTTGCGGACGTTCTCTCAGAACAGCCACTCTTTATTTATATAAACTTTAAATTATTTACACATTCTGTCCTACTTTACATTAATATAATCGTCAACGTCTTTAAAATACAATCGAAAACAATAGTTTAACAGAAGTATCAATACGTAATGTACAGTACAAGGGAGAAATTATGGACTAGGGTATACCAATTACAAAAAATAATACTCCCAACCTTATAACTTTTCTTTTACAATAATTTTCCCTTAGGAAAGTATTTCATAAATTTTGGCCTTAAAACTTTATATAAATATGTGTTAGTTAAAAATCGGCCGAAAATTTATTAAATACTCCAGTCTATAATATTGCTTTATCGATCCAAAATATACAAGAAATAAATTTAGTCCTGTATAGACAATACCAATTCCTTAATCGAAAAACATTTCATGGCATTAAAATAAACCTACTTAAGGACTTGTTGTACAGCGAGCGAGTCGACTTTATATTTTATAAATTTCAGTACAGAATTGCACGGAAGCGATGTGAACAGAAAACTTATGCATCTTTTATACACATACAATTTGGTTAAGCGAACAATCTCTTATCGCTCCTCGCTCGCGGTGACAAGTCGTTACGTTGAAACAATATACGATTTTTTTGTTTATATTTTTGTTTTTAAGTAAAAGTGTTAACTCTAAGTTCTAAACAAGGATATTGTATATGTCTAGATTGTCGTGGTTACCAAAAATGATGACTGAAAAGTTGCTTTAATTTTTATATCATAACTAGTTCTCGCCCGCGGCTTCGTAATGTGTACATTCGCTTAGAGAGGCCGTAGGTATTAAAGTAAGTAGGTTGTAGGTATAAAAGTTTATTTTCTATCCCACGGGAGTAGTACCTTTTTTCGGGATGAAAGGTACTCTATGTCCTTTTCTGGGCCCCTTACTATGTGTGTGCAAAATTTCATAACGATCGGCTAAATAGTTAAGGCGTTACAAACAAACAAACAAACAAATAAACGGACTTTCGCATTTATAATAATTAGGATAGGATTATGACATTGACTTACGTATAAAGTGTACTCAAGGTTCACTTGTACGTAAATTAAAATTCACTTTTGTAGTTTTTTTTCGTTCTATCTAGACATATATAATATCTTTGGTTCTAATGTACAAAGATGTGCACAACATCGAGGTGTCAGTCTATAATAGGATTGGATGGATTTTTTTAAAAACAACATACAAAGCCGGCGTCATATCACAATTGGTAATATGCATATATACTAAAAAGTAGCTTGAATTTTTATAGAGAAATCCAGGGGTCTTTACTATAGTTGTATGGATTTTCTTAATTAGATCAGCATTATTAAATTAGAACAATTTTGATTTCTGTGACATATCATCAAAATTCGGTAAAAAGTTTTAATTCTTCATACTATCTATGACATAAATGAATATTAAAAATTGTTGTTATTATTCCCTATGATAAGAATGAAGTAGAAATAGGTATGGTGAATATTGATTATACCTTTTTCCATATAATCATGCATATTACCTATTGTGTATATGGAAGAAAACCTAAACAGTAACTTTTTGAGGTCAGAACATTTTGTGCCATATCAAAATTTTCAATATTTCATTAATTCAGGGTATAATTATTTAGGAACGCTAAAAGTATAACCTAGAGCATTTACACGTAATGTAATATTCGGAATACAATTAAGCATTACATTACAATAGTGCAGTAAACAAGGTGAAATTTCGTTTTGTAATTATTACTTCCATGTATTGTATTGTGTTGCATACGCTTATTACGATTAATATGTATTAAAATAGCGCACTTTTGTAATGCAACCGTATCATGCATTACAAAAGGTGCATATTGTGATTCGCTGCGCGATATATTCAAAAATTTTAAACTCTACATAATCATAACAGTATGTATTTAAATTTGTGTAAGTTTAACGTTGTAATGTTACAAGTGTGCATTGTAATGCACCAAATGTTATGTTTATTTCCGAACGATCAAATTACATAAAAATGCTCTTGGCTATTGCCATATTAAAGTCACTGTTTAAGAACGCTAAAATCTACAAATTTACAGGTAAAATTTCAGCGTACAAATTATGGCAGTGTTCAGAAATCGTTTGTTAAGAGAATAAAAACTTAATCTAAAGCATATAAATGAAACATCACAGATCTTTACGCCTACAATAAAAGGAAATGCTTTACTCAAAAAATGCCATGATTCGAACATAACTGACAGTAGAAATAGTAAGGTCACACTGGAAGTTAGTTAAGTCGAAGATACGGTATATGTCTAGATCGGGCTTCGGAAACAAAAATAAATGGTAGTATAGTTTTTATTATCTCTATCCGTGGCAACAAATCCACGCTCACAGACATAACATAATGTATAAAAACTATATCAGTAACAGATATATATTTTTTTAGAAATTTACTTCGGATATTTCCATTTCGGTTTTTAGTAGTGCCAGATATATACGCACAAAAATAAAAAAAACTAGTATTTTTTGTATTCCGCCGTGTCGTATCTAGACATATAATATATCTTTGGTCCAAGTCTATTACTAAGCTAGACAAGTATGTACAAAACGGTATAACAACCGTAAATAAAAAGTGGTCGCGACACTGAAACTTGAGCCGTTATATTTAAATAGGATCACAGTGGAAAAAGTGATTTAAATTTACTTTTACGTCTAATCGTCTATAAATATAATATATGTTACTTTAAAGTCCACATTATGGCAAGTTTCTACGTAAACGCTATCACTTAATCGTGACACTAAACCTTCTATGTCTACGCCCATAGAAAAATTCATTCACTATACTGTACACAATCTCAATCCAAGAAGTCACTAACACTCGAAATAGAAAGCATCTGAGACTATTAACGCTTAATCCTCGCTTTTGATGCTCAGAAACTGGGTTGGGAGACAGTCCTCGGGTTGCCAGCCTGCGGTTGGTAGACGTCGTAGGAGTTGTGGGGCTCCAAGTGGCAGACCACGTTGTTCTCCCCGTTGAGGACCGCCGCCAGAGCCCTCATATTGTTCTCTTGCGGTTGGTGGTACGGGTGCATCAAGCGACCGCTCTCGTAATGCCTCGGATCGTACGCCCTTTCCAGAGTGTCCCATTTGCCGTATTTGCCGTAGTGCTCCTGTTCGTGATGGTGCCTGTCCCCGGGACTGTAGGAGATCAGCGGGCGATGGTCACCGAAGAACTTGGAGCTTGTTGAGCCGTGATGCCCGGGGTTTTGCCGGCAGTTGTCCGGTCCGGAGTTATCGTCAGACATATCGGACATTAACGTCTCATTCCTTTCGATTTCTTCGTACACCGGATCGTCTTGTATCACCCTGAACTCCTGTTCAGAACCACGCCTGTAGATCCTGCCTTGCTGCGATGCTATTTCTGAATACGTATGGTTAATATTCTGGCTTCCATGATGATGGTGGTGCTTACGACGGTTCTCATCCTTGTAATGCTTTCGGAAGATCATCTCCTGGCTGCCGGGCGAATGCTGAGACATGAAGACGTGTGGATTCCTGAAGTCTTGGTTGTAGCTCCTGGTCGTTTGGTACCCTTGATGATGGAGCGGGCTCTCTTCATCCTTGATGATGTGCCGAGGGGAACCAGGCGCAAGTGGAGCGTCACACTCGTACGGAATATGATTCTGCTGGATCATTTGACGGGACAACGTGTCGTGGTGGGGTAAAGTCGCCGTGTTTGAGTGATGTTTAGAAGAAGTGCTCTGCAAAAAGCATACCAACTTTAGTTTTACATCGATATTATAACAAAATAATGTTAGAGCATTGGAACTAGCTCCAAAACTAGACCTTGAGTTAATTAAAGGCTAATTGGACGACAGCTCAATTCGTGTCGTTTCTAAATTAGACAATGAAATAGGATCTAATGTTGTACGCTTCAAAATGAACAAGCAATTAGGACATGTCGAGATAAAGTCTAGTCGGTTAATTAAAAAGAACAATCATTTCTTGAATTTCTCACGCCTTTGTCTTGTCTTAATTGAATGATTAATTAGTTTTAGGTTATAATTATCAAAATTATTTGTGCAATTGCTATCTAACACCAAAACATCACAAGTGATATTTAGACATTGTTGCTTAAAATAAATGGGCAGTAAAATGAAATATAATATTGAATTGTTAGCATATTATGATATTTCTTGAAGAAGTGCGATAGTTATTTTGTGCTAGTAATTTTGTAAGAATACATAATATCCGTAAGATCGATTTTATTTCATTTAATTGTAATTTTGTTGACATGTTATTGTAATGAACGTTGTCAATTACCAATAAGCAACTAAAATTGTTACATGTATTTATATTTAGTTTATCTAAAAACATTTGAAGCCTTTTTAGCGTCGCTATTATTAAAATTGTCATACTATATCTAACACTATTATATTTCAAAACATTTTGCTTTTGGAAAATAATAGTAGACTATTCGTGTTTCTATAAATTTACCTATAAACTATTCTAGTAATAAAAATAGTCTTCAATCATATAAAAATATCCTTCGAAGAATGAAGATGAAGTACAAGTACTAATAACATATTAATATGTTATCTTGTTATTTTTCTAATAAGTACATTGACTCTATATATTTAAATATAATCTATGTTTATCAAATATCAAAAATCTTAAAACTAACTTAACAAATGGTCCTTCGAACCGAATGAAAATTTCCAGATTAACACAATTTTATTCAACCAAATCTAATTGATATTCGGACATATTAAATACACACAAAAACAATTTCCAATCAAAATAAAAAAGAAAAATTTTAAATGAAGTAAACCAATCTAACGGATAGTATGTCTGTATGACGTATGGAGATAGAAGGAGATGGGATGAGCTACAGTGCGTGACATGCAGCTATACATGCAATTATGTCGGCTATAGTAAGATCTCAAGTAACCGCCACCTGTGAAATTTACTTCAAATTAACTTAATAGTAAATACGAAAGAAATTGCTTACGGTATAATAAATAGATATAAATATAAAGGAAATCAGATAAGAAACAAAATAAATACAAAATATTTGCACTACAACGGTTTGAATCATCTGAAATAAGTCCGTTTTCAATACTCCCTTCTCGGTTACAGCTTCATCCATCTGTAAGGTACTCCTATATTTAAACCGACTTATAAAAACAGCACGTTTGAAGTTCAGCTGTATTTACTTTTACTCTCCTCTGACCTACCAAAGAGAGTTTAATAAAAAAATCTCCTCTAGACCTCACAAAGATTTGAATAGCATGGAGATCATTCATTCATTAGATTTCGATACGCTTGTAGTTCTTTAAAAACTTATTAATTCGGTTCATTTGCTTCTGAGATATCAAGCCGTAGGCAATATCGAAAATTTTATGGACGGAATTGATTATGATACATTTACATGAAATAGATAACATAGCCAATTAAAACAAAAAAAAAACATAGACTAATTTATATTTTACAAACTGATTTGGCCAAAAAGTGTGAATCTAAGGCCACAAAAATTTCAATCAAACCAAAAAAAAAACAACGAACGCTGACGAACATGGAGATCTTACTACCGCATCTAATGAAACACTAAACACAGCCCTCCCCTCACCTTCCAATTGCCCATCGTGTTCGCCATTAACGTCCACTCGTTCGCGCCAACGGACGCGGCCATTTTGTTCGAGTAACAAGATGGCGACCGCGACCGGATGTTCTGATAATCGTTGGGTACTTCGATATTGTTTCTGTAGCTATGCATCGATGCGATGCTATGAGTGTGGGATGAGCTATGGGGTATTTGCGGTGTCTGTCGGGTCCTAGCTTCCTCGTTGGCAACGTATATGGGGGCGGTGGGGCGCACGTTCCACCTTGTCGCCTCAGGGTGTAAGTTGTAGCTCTGTTCGTGGTTAGAAAGATCCATGTTACCAAACTAGTATATATGTCTAGATACGCAAAATGACGCGAAATAAAACACCTATAAATAGACTATAAGTTAAGAACCTTTTTTTCGACCGATTTTCTTTTTTCTCTTTTCGTTTGGTATCTAATGACTTTAGTGTTATCGATAGAAAATAATGTTTAGTTATCGATTTTATACGGCTATCAAAAATCGATATTCGAATGCTTTTGTTATAAATCTAGACATATATATACACATATATATATAGACACATATATATAATAATTTGTATTATACATACTTACATACATACTATTACTACATATAGACCCTAAAACCGTCTGAGAGAGTCGCTAACGAAAGATGATACAAGAATAAAGCTACTGTCATACGCATTGATGTACTAGAGATAGGATTTATATTTCCAAAACGTGCTATCGAATAAAATGGATTCATATTATTTTAATATTAAAAAGAATTAGTATTAAAATAATTAAACCCATATTGGATGCAAATTATTTTAAACCACCACACCACTATAATGTTATCGGAAATGTTTCAGTTAGTAAATATCGAAGCGTTAGTTTTGTTAGGACACAAGAAGGATAAATAAAAGAAAAAAAACATAAACTTACCGTAAAACGTGACGTCACAAAAATTAAATCCTCGGAAACTTATTGTATGTTAGTGACGCACATATAAGACACAGACGATTGAGCTGTCTTTAACCAATTAGTTACGGGAAGCCCAAGTGAGTGGTGTTTTGGTGGTAATTGCTATTCAAGTAAATTTGGATCAAATCCTATCTCTATGAACAATGCGTACGAACCTTGCTGGGGGTTTTGTCTGTATCCTGGCGGGTATCTGCCGCTACCGGCGTTGATGGGGTTCCGTAGGTGTGACATGGGTGCCGGTGGTTCTCTATCGGGCATGTGGGGGAAACTGGCCCCTGTCGCGTTGAGGGTAGGACCGAAATTGGTCGAAGGTCCGAAATTCTGATTCTCCTGAGAATTTCGCCTATTTCGATGCGAGTGGTAGTTATGAGCGGCGGCGGCCGCGGCTAGGGACGCGACAGAGGCGTTGTTGATCACGTTGTTGTTGTTGTGATTGTTGTTGTTGACGACAACGTTTAGATTGTTGATGACTAAATTGTTTGTTGTGGACGCCGACACCGACGTACTGGCTGAGCTCTGTTCGAACGAATAAAGATGTTCTTTATATGTCTCAATTTTACTCATGCATAATGTTTGGCTGTCCATGAAATACGCAAAAAGAATAATAGGAGAGACAGAGAGAGAGGGAGAGAGAATACAATAGGAATTAAGGTGATACAGTAGTAATAATAAGTAGAGTTTGGAAAATGACGGTTTAAAGCGAAATATTCATAAATCCATCAATTTGTATTTAAGTCATGTGATGGAAGATAGTTCGGATCTTTTACAGTTATGGGAACATGTCAAACAGTAGAATGCTTGAACATAACACGCTTGAAGCCAGAAATTAGTTATTTGGCGTTAAAGTTATTCGGCGTGGTAAAGTTATCGCTTAAGAAAAAAGGTAAAATTACCTTTGTAACACATGAAATAAATAAAATATCTCAGGTCTAAGTGTGATCTTAAATAAAAAATACTGCGAAGGGTGAAATGTTATTCTGATAGATAAGATTGGGTAGAATTGAAAAATATGAAACAAAGAGCTAAAGGAGGGTAGGTAGAGATTACAATTATTTTTCGACGTATTTCATGTAAAGCCTGTATGTGCCTACTTATACTTTTGTAATACGGAATTATGCGAGTAAATATGGGATGTATACCGTAGTATTGTAATATATGGGAACTAACAGCCACCAGGATTTACATGCACAATATGGAATTATATAAAGCTTTTTATCATTGAATTGCTGTTTTTTAAGTGCAATGTATAATGTATTTTCCTGTTTTAGATACATGATATAAATAAAATAAGTTTTGGACAAGTATTTATATAATTTGTGTAATATACCGTAAACCTTATTAAAGCTGAAATTATTTTTTATTTGTTGAAACCAATATCAAAGCCTTATATCTAATGTATGTAAAATTAGTTTTTACAATATATAAATATCTTTGTTTTATTTAAAGTAATATTAACCTTATGGACTTAGCGCTGAATGTTATAACTATTATAACAACCTTCGACTAACTTTGCCAATCATCCATTCTTCCGGTATTTATCCCTTGGAGTCATAATGACAGTATTTTCAATTGCTAAATGAGCAATATTTAAATAGATATAATATTTAGATGATGATGATGATGATATGAAGATGGATAAATAACATCTACTCTAAATATTGCTCAATGTAAACCTACGATCCTTCTGTTATGTTTTTATTACTTTCCACATACTTCCATACTTCAAATTTCATATCTTATAATAATTACCTCTTCTATCTTTATGTGTCATAATTGTTTTTTCACCTCTTTATTCTGATGTAAGTACCCTCCATTCCCAAATAAATAAATCTGCTATCTCTCCTAATCTTTTCATTCTTTCTTCAACGCCTTATCAAAAACGTACGAGACGCGCGGCAGGCAGCAGGATAGTAGCGTATGACGACCTAACCTTATTTATCTTATCTTCGACACTTTTCCATCCTATCATCATTATCTCTTACCGTAACATCCCGTGGTCCAACCAGCCTCCAAACATCCTCCTAGTACCTCTTGGATCGCACGGAACCCTGTTGGCGTCCACGGCAACAGCCAGCGGGGGCTGACTAACCTTAGGTATACACACTCTTCCTCTCTTCTTTTCTGTCATTCTTAAAGATTTCTCTACGTTCACTAGTCAATTCAGTTCCACGATTATCATCATTCATTCACACTTTATCTTTTAGCTACATATCCTTAAGTCCAAACCATTACTACCAAAAATGACTTCTGTAACATCTCCTGGTTCGGCCACATCCTTCTCTTCTATCATTCATAATCTTATCTTTAAGTTACTTATTCCTAATGTCCCTTTCTAAGCAATGACTCTCTTTCATCCCTGTCATTACTACCAAAAATTACTTCTGTAACATCTCATGGCTCGGCCACATCCTCCGCATTCTCTTCTATCATTCATAACCTTATCTTGAAGTTACTTATTCCTAATGTCCCTTTCTAAGCAATGACTCTCTTTCATCCCTGTCATTACTACCAAAAATGACTTCTGTAACATCTCATGGCTCGGCCACATCCTCCGCATTCTCTTCTATCATTCACAACCTTATCTCTAAGTTACTTATTCCTAATGTCCCTTGCTAAGCAATGACTCTCTTTCATCCTTCCATAATATCTTACCGTATCTCTAAGTAACTTATTCCTAACGTCCCTTGCTACCCAATGACTCTCTTCGTAATCTCTTACCGTAACATCCCGTGGTTCAGCGACGTCCCCAGCGTCCCCCTGGTACCGTCTGGACCTCACGGATCCCTGTCTAGCGTCTACATGGTTGGAGGTGCCGGTGGCAGTGGGCGCGCCGGCCAACTGCAGGCAGCACGAGAGCCAGCGGTGGCGGTTGCCGAGACGGGCGCATTCCTTCTGAAACTGGGAGTTTTGTTAGGTTAAATTCTTTCAATCAATCAATGATATACACTTCATTTGTACACCAAATAACAAAAAACACATCATATAAATACACAAAGGCGGTCTTATCGCTAAGAAGCGATTTCTTCCATGCAATCTTTGGAAGAAATTATAGATGTATAAGACATAGAGAAGGCAGGGTGTACTTATACAGAAGAAAAGTAAATAAATAGAAAGAGATCAATGTAGTAGAATGGCGTAACATGGTATAAAAAGGATCTTTCTTTGTACCTTTAATCCCGGGAAAGGAATAAGGCTATATATGACTTTCGTAAAAGGCAACTAAAAGGAGGCTCCCAAGCTTCCAGGCGGTAAAAGTGAGAGCTTAAACCACCAGAAACCCCAGAAAGGACAGCGGCATCTGTGGTCGCAAACAGTCGTAAACACTAGACGACGAGGTGGAAGTATACACCTCTATATTGTAAGGTAGCTAAACTTAAATGGTTTAAAAAATCGAATTTGTTAGATATATTTAAATCAGGTACATTGTAGTCATTGTTAACCCATTAATATCCCACTGTTGGGTGCGAATCTCCTCTCATAGTGAAAAGGGTTTTAGAATTTAGACCACCACGCTGGCCAAGTGTGAATTGGTAAACTTCACACACTTTTGTGAACTTTTTAAGAACTCTCAAGTTTGCTCACAATGTTTTCTTCACCGTTAAATCAAATGAGAATTTATTTCTAATTATTAATTATAATAATCTCTAAACCAAAGTTAATTTCAAATTATCATAAAAAACTTACAATCTCATTCTGCAGACAATGAAACACGAAGATGAAGAGGCCTTGCAGCGAGTTGAGGATGGTGAAGGCGTAGGCCATGCCCACCGTCTGCTCGTTCAGGTACAGCAGCCCGAAGGTCCACGTGAGGCCCAGGAGGACTGCCAGCACGATCGAGCTGTTCAGCCATACCCTGGAATTAGATTATTATCTTTAAATAATTGAATATTAGTTTGATGCGAAAGGTCATTTGAATAGGTTAGGTTAGGTGAGGTTATATCTCAACTATGTGTCATTAGTTATCTTAGATCGTTCCAGAATTCGTTATTCTAGGTACATTATTTATTGTTTCATTAAATACGACAAAAAGGGACGTTAATGTTTGATTTTTGCAGATTGATTTGGTTTATAGCTATAAAAAGCTGTATAATTTAGATGAAGTTAATTTGGAAAAGTGATATAGGCAGTAAGTAAATGTGGGAGAGGAAGGAATTGAGATTGGATAGATTTTTAACTTGATTTAGTTATTTTACGGGAAAAAAGGGAAACAAAAGCCAAATACCTGATTTTATAAAGCCTGGAATTTTCCTTAGCCTTAACGGAGACTGTCGAGTGATTGCACATCATGTAAATGACCATGGCCAGGCAAATCCAGTTAGCCTGAAAGGAGACAAAAATAACACGATAAAAAATGAACTTTGTTAAGAAAAGATAATAGTATAATTAGATATGTATTTAGAGCTAATTATAAAGAAAAAATACCCTTATCCCGTGGTCAAGGAAGATTAAAACGATAATGAATAAATGAAATTAACAATTTATTATAAAATTTTATTTTATATGCACTTTTATAATTCATATTTTTTCTGCCAAATCAACAATAACAAATTAGTGTTTTTAGGATCTAAATCTTGATTATGTAGAATTTTATAAAAGTTATCTAGTATATTATTAAAAAAAACAATAATATCTAGAATTTAAATCTAGATCTGCAATCAATACAACCATAACTTTCAGCAGTCATTCAAAGTGTCACCATAACTCAGCACAAATCTAATAGGTCCAATGAAGCTCATGATGAACATCCTGTCGGTGGACAGCCAGCAGGGCGGACTGATGCCGTAGCCAAGGATACGCTGCAGACGCCAGCATCACTAACGCCTGTGCAAACCTCACACTGAGCAATATATCAGTTCGCAACACTCACCAGCAGCACGAACCCGACGGGCCCCACGAAGCTCATGATGAACATCCTGTCGGTGGACAGCCAGCAGTGGCGGCTGGTGCCGTAGCCGGCGGGGTACGCCGCAGACGCCAGCATTACTGACAGTACCAGGTAGCCCCTCACACCGAGCAATATATCAGTTCGCAACACTCACCAGCAGCACGAACCCGACGGGCCCCACGAAGCTCATGATGAACATCCTG
>DWPV01006118.1:0-11790 GCA_018251915.1 Urbanus proteus proteus
ATTAAAAAAATTTTTGTCTGTCTGTCTGTCTGTCTGTCTGTCTGTCTGTTTGGCTGAGCTAATCTTCTAAACGGCTGAACGGATTTTGACAGGACTTTCTTTGGAAGATAGCTGGACGTCTAAGGCGTAACATAGGCTACTTTAATTTTTGAAAAGTCCATTAGAGCGCGCTCCACGCGCATGCGCACGCCGCCGCGGGACAGCGGGATGATTTTCATGTTTAAATATGTATTCTTTTTGACTTTTTAAACGCGGGTGAAACTGCGGGGTTCAGCTAGTATTATTTATAAATCATTTTCTTATTTTTCAGACGCGCTGCAGCAAGGGGCATCACAATTTGAGCAACAAGCAAAGAGTCTCAAGAACAAGTTCTGGCTACAAAACTTGAAGGTAAATTGTTGTAACGTATTTTTTACCCGTTTAAAGTTGATGAGGATTTGTTGTTAGTGCTTGGCTGTGCATATTGGTGAGTTCAATAGATGTATTCCTAAGAGGGTGTAACTAACATTCGGATTTAATCCTTTCATCGGCTCCAAAGTAAGATATTCTTGAATTTAAATATTGATGTGATGACGTCACATATTTAGATGTAGACATAGACGTCAGATATTAACTAGATTTATGATATAGTAGCAAAAAATATATTAATTGAACATCTTTTTTTTTCAAATACATATGTGCATTGTATTTTTGATAGATATTTAAATATTTGTCATACGGGGTATCTTGTATTTATGTATCCTAATTAAAAATAACCAGCTCTTTGCTATTACAGATGATGATAATTATGGGAGTAATCGGAATTGTCATAATTGGTCTGCTATTTGGTGAGTTCTGAATTCTTGATATATCAAAAAAACTATGTTGTTGTGTGGCTACGGCTTAGTTTCTGTCTGTTTAGGTGTTCGATGTTTGCGAAAGATCAAAAAGATGAAAATTGTACACAAAATATTTATTTTATCAATCAAATATAGTGTAACATAAAAAATATGGTGATGTAGTATTATTATATTTGATAAGTAAATAACAGTTTTCATCGCTTGATCAAAAAGCACAAAATATACTTGTAATTAGCAATTTAAATCACATTTTTATATCAATGTGTATTAACTAATTTTGTCTTGTTTTAATAGGCGACGTTTATTTAATAGATATAAATTCCGGCGAAATCTTCTGTTTTAATCGGTGATGAATATCTAACTCTATTGGCTGAAACAGCGCTATGTTAGTTCCAATCTACCTATGCTTATCTCTTCTAGATAGAAAATTCTGATAGTTCTTCGGCCCAAAATTCTAGAGTCAATTGTATGAATTCATATTTTAACTATCGATTCTTATTGATTTGTAGTCGCGAACGCGAAATTACACCTTAACATTTGTGTATAAATTGTATATGTAAATTGTGTTATGTAATTTCTAATGTATTTAATGTAAAGTTTAATTTCGCGTTATTCGATGTTGTTCGTTGATGTGACGTGACGTGTGAGTAGGGTTGCCAACCCTACTATAAAATATCCTATTAACCTATAAATATTACTTTAAAAAATAATCATAACCCGAGAAGACTATGTTTCGTTAATTAGACAGTATTTTAGCTAAACTGAAGTCATATAAATTATACAGATAGTGAAAAAAGTTGAATATATTATTATTTTTAATATATCAGTTATAACTATGTGCGTACAATCTTATCTCCGAAACCATTTGAGTTTCAGCAAAATTTAATATGATTGATTTAACCGTCAAAGATATAGGCACTTCTTAAAAGATCACTTTTTGAGGTATAACATATTTGGGCCTATTCAAAAAAATATTATAATCTTTGAAAATGTTGGCAACTCTACATGTGAACATAGCGTAGCGTAGCGGTTAGTCGCTTCGTGGCATATGTTCTGCTTACGGCTGTTTGCAGGTGATAACATTAAACAAATGTTTGGTTAGTTCGATACCGTGGCACACCGACTATGAATGGGCCCCCGAGCGTAGCCGGCAATAGCACTCTGCCAGCTATCATTAAACCTTGTGAGTAACTTGGCCATTCTGTCTCCTTCTTCAAGCTTCTAAATGTTTAGTTTGTTACTCCGAAATCCCTAGCAATTTTATTCCACGCATTAGTATATTTGGTGAAAATTTTAAATTAAGAACGTTTTTATTCTACGCATTAGTTATTATATTCCATAAAAAGTATTACAAATCATATATATTGAAAGTTGCTTGTGATAAAATTGCTTGCGTATTTCCCATGTAAATATTCGAAAAGGTAAGTTGTGGTGTTTTATTTTGACATACTGAAATATCATACATGATAGAGAACCATTTAGATTAAGTTTTTTATTTTTTATTTTAGATTACGTTAGAGATGCATTATAGTGTGCATTATTGTTTTACCTTTTTTAACCGAATATAATTAATAGATATAATTTATAGATAAATTTTAACCCTAAATTACCAGTTTCGTCTGCATGTAATAATAACGCCGTAAAACGACGATTTATTAATTTCCTAAAAAAAAAAATCTCTACAATTAGGTCACTTTGGATATTTACTGATTATAGAATTCTTTGTGTCAAAATAGACGTGGTCTAGACCTATAGTTTTTAGGTGATAAGTATTTATTACGCCATAGTTTAATGTTTATTAAACGTGGGATGCTAGTTTAACGTCAGAGTTATTATATGTATTTGTTTCATTTCTTTGTTGGTTTGTTAATTAATAGTGCGAATTCGTTTTTAGGTGTGTCGCACTTGTGATTCAATCGAGCATGCAGTCCATCTGATGGTGAGTGGTCACTGCCGCCCATGAACATCTGTAACCAACCGACGAGATCAAGATCTGAAGTTGACCACGGATGCGTTGCTACTGAGGACTGTGTTGGAACGCTTCGGATAAATATGTTTGTTTTGTACTATTGTGTTCCCAATGTAGTAACGACGTATCCACTCTTAGTTTCTATGATAGTATGATAATCTAGTTTTACAACTATTATACTGGATACCATTAAAGTTCTATGATATAAATTCAAAGCCATGTATGTACAAGCAAACAGTTTCGATATATTATTATGAATGTGGTTTAAAGATTATCATACAACTTTAGTAACAGTAATATTATGAAAGTAAGTATATCGGACTGACTCTACATATTTACTTAATTCATTTATACTCATACAATTTATAATACTAACAGTAACACCATACATAAAGACCATCGTATTTATGAAGGTATTTTAATTATATTTTTGAATTTAAAATTGAATTTAAAAACATTTTTCATTTGATACGATGTTCTTGATAATACCTACATTTAGAATTTGTATGCAATTTGAAATTAGTAGTGAATGCACAAACTAACATTTTCATCACACATACATTACATATAGGATAGTAAATAATGACTTAAACTCGAATATTCTCTACAAAAAAAAAAACTTAAATTCATGATCGTAAGAACTACTGCTTTATTGATACTTAATTAAAATTACTTCCTTCATTCCAAGTTTTGCTTATTGTAGTCATTTATACTCCATCCGTAAGATATATAACAGCAACACTTAAAATTGCTGTTATAAAGCTAGGCGCGACAATAGTGCTTTCGTTAGAAAATGACGGGTTCCGTCAAAACTAGTAATTTACATGGACATTTTCGTGAAACATTTTCCTAAGCTTTCTGCCTAAAGATGGCAAACGTATGATAAAGAAAGCGAGCCCATGAAATTAGGTTTAATCATTAGCAGTGTTTAGAGTACTGACATTTAGCTGACCTTATGTCTTAATTTATGTTATCTGCAATCTATGTTCTTTGGAGCGCACTATTTCTTAATTTAACGGTAGTAATGTCGCGGCATTTCCTAACTGATGCTGGTTCATTTGTGAATGTTTTGAAAATCGTCATTAAATAACATTGATATAAATTATTTTAGATGCTATTCGATGCTGTTTAATCTATTGGATTTGATGTGTACCGAAAGCATTACTAATTTGAAATTGGTATACAATAAATAAATCTATATATTTAATTACAAATTGATGCATAATTGCCCTTATCATTTGGTATTTGGATGAAAATGTAGGTTTCGATTTATGTAAATTTTATTTATTTTGCTGAGTTTCAGTCATTACTTCCAAACGTTTATAGAATTTAGATAGTATTACAAGATATGCAAACTTGAGACTGTAATAAATTATACAGTAGCATATTTGAAATTCAAAGTTAGCTAATAAATTTTAGAAATACCTATGTATTATTTATTTCAGTTTCAGCATAACAAATATTATACCATCACAACATATCAATCATTACAATTTTTACAATATTATTTAACACGTACATCACTATTTACACCTTTTTAAATTTGTAATACCTATCATGTTTTTAAAATGTCACACTTAACCCTAAAACATAATTATAAAATTTCAGGAAAATACATGTAATCATCACCCATGCATCGCAGTTGTTACCCGCTTCAAGTAAGAAGATTGTTGAAGTGTCTTTCTTTATAATTCTAATACGTATTATATTAATGTAACTTCACTAAACAGTAGATTTTTAGGATTAGTATTAATATGAACAACATTATTACTTGAATTGTAACGTTTAGCTATATTCAAATACTTCGATTAAAGACGAATAGAGGTGGGTGAGAATTGTATTTTTTGTTAATTATTATAATTAACAATAATAATTAATTATGTTGACAGAGGTGTGTGTGTGATGCCGGCTACGTACGGTTAACGAAAGAAAACTTTATGAATAATTTATTGACCACATTTAACTGAATTATTAATTATTATATTAAAAGAATATCAGTTCTATGTACAAGTTTAGTATTAAATTTTTAAGGCTTCATTCATTTAATTTATAATTTTGTAGCACTTAATGTTCATATAATCAGAGGCTTTAAATCGGCCTATAAGAATTACAAAACAAAAGAAAAATTAAAAAATAGATGTGTTTTTTTCTGAAAAATAACTACATACAAATAGTTATAACACTATACTTTATCTTTTATACTATAACCAATTGTAGATATGTATGTAGAAAAAATAACGAATACGCTGAAAATCAGAAATACCTTTGAATATACTTTCAACAAATTGCATGGAATTGACTGTATAGTAACTGTAGCTAATACAAACAATATTTTATTTTATTTATATAGGTTTAACATTACGGCCTAGCTAACGATTTGCTTTAATATACCTTAAATCAATTTATGGGTCAATTATTTGCATAAAATTAGTTAAAGAATGGTGGTATTATTCGCTGTGTCAATGTCAATTATTTTTGTTAATTATAATTATAAATGATACTCGACTCTCCGAAGTAATTAATGGTTGGTATACATTTTATTTTTCTTGTAACTGAGCGTTATTTAAAAAGTTCCACTGTATTGAGTATAGAAAATAAGTAACACTAATTTCATTTTTATGTTTTTGGAACATGACAGGCAAAGTATAAGAATGTAGGTACTTGTAAGAACTATGTTAGTTTTATTAATTATATTTATGCTTTAAAGAAACAACAGATGATGCATGTTTTTAATTTATTTTAAATATTCTATTTACCGTGTATGTTTAACACTTATTTAACAATATGACTTATTATTGGAAAATAATCTCTATAATAAAATTAAATAGCTAAATTATTTTCCTCTCTAAGAATAATTTATTGTAATATCTCGTAAGTTTTGGCTTAAGAATCTTCAAAAATAAGTACCTACAGGAATAGAAAAGGTGCCATTGACAATATTAGTTTTTTTAATAATAATGGATAGAGGTTTTGGGTGGAGGTAGAATTTAGGTGTCCTAGAATATTTTTCTTAGTTTGACAGAGTTGGTTTATATAAATTGTACAAATTATTAGAGGGTTAAATTATATTTCTGACATTTTGGTTTAATAAATCGTACCCTTAGAAGTTCGCAGAAGAACTAAAGGTAAGCGGGTGCTATAAGTTACGTTTTATTTTTCAAAGTATAAAACTAACATACTTACCTTAACATATATTATAATATATTATACTCAATTAAATCCTATTTTAATTAGTTTATGAACTAACTAATTAATACGTACTTCTATATAAACCTCGCTACATTAATTACTATACGTAGCACTTTAACGTCAAAGAATGAAAGCAATGAAGTTAACAATATATTTACTAATTATAATTCAATAGCAGACTATTATGTATAATGTACTTCAATCTACGAACAAACTATTATGTATTTAATAATCGAATTTCAGGTAAAACAATAATAAATTATACATGACGTAGACTTTACAATTTCGCTGGTTTATGTAAAGAATATAATAAGTAATTAATAATTACCATTTTCACGTGTAACATATTTTTTCTCTATTATTAATTATTAAAGTTTAATAATTAAATAAAATTAATTCCACCTAAAATATGCCTACAAATCAAGCGAATGCCCCGAAGTCGATTGAGTGACGCTTATTATTTTATTGGCAAAGAAAAGTTATATAATATGAAATTATTAATAATGTAAAAATTCATTTGAAGTGTTGGTCTTAAAATGTTTAAAAGTGTTTCGCTTTAAAATGGTTATAATAATTTATTTTAACGACTGTTGATTTCAAATATAGATGTAGTTGGTAGATAGGTATGATAATTTAATACTTATTAAATTATATATCTATTAATCTTTAAAAACAATCATGTGACAAATAGATAGGGAACCATTTTATTTTATGCACCTATAGAATCACTTCGTAATATTACTAAATCTTGAATTGGCATGTTATTATAAATTTATACCTAATATTATTCTATAATATATTAGTGTTGTGATTATTTGAATTAAATTCGAATGTAAACGGTATTATTGATAAAATTAAAATGTGATTAAAATACATGGTGTATTACGATACTTTGTTTTATTTTCCAAATAATTTTAGAAGAATTAACTATAAAATTGCTGTGTACAGAATCAAATTGTATCTATTATACGAGAACTTAATGCTGATTGAAAAATAAATAGAAAGTTTTTTATACAACTGAATTATTATCATTTAATTATCATAAAGTTTATTTTTATAAGAATTCTTGTTGGTCATTATTATTATTATTTAATTCATTAATAGATTTTTTATTTTGAATTAATAACACTTATTAATTATCTATTGGATCATGTAATCTTATGTTTTATACTCTTGTTACTAGTAATTTCTTTATTGTATTGAAATAACGATACGCTTACAGAGTAAAAAGCTTTTCCAAATTTAATAATAGTGACCCTACTTATTATAAATGTTAACGTGTTTGTTTGTTACGCCTTCGCCCCTTAGCTACTCATCGAATTATTATGAAGTTTTGCATATACATTACCAGGGGTCCAGGCAACGATATATAATAGCTATTATACCAAAAAATATACTACTTTCGAGGGATAGAAAAATAACTTTTGTACCAACAACCTTACTACTTTTGTACCTACTGCCTCTTGATATGAATTAATTGCATTTGTACCTGAAGCATACAATCCTAACTACTATGTATATTCTTCCTGTTTTCAATGCGATAGTCCATGTACACATTAGCGCGAGCGAAGCGGCGGGTGAAAACTAGTTTGAAATATAAGCTGCATATAAAAATAAACTAGATATTTTTCGTAAGTACAAAAGATTGCTCTGATAACCAAGTTCTTAAAACCGCACCTGTCATCAGTATAAAGCATAGTTGGCACATAAAGTATACACGTTCATACCATAAGCACATTAAGGCACAGGCTGTGATGTGTTATCGGTAAGTCACGTAAAACTTCCATAATTTAATATTTAGCAACGACTGCAAGGCTTTAGACACGACGTTAACGTGTTAATAGTGCAAGACAACGGACAATCTTCGTAAATTGATAAATTTAGTCCTGTCACACTAGAACGAATAGAATTAACCACGATAGGAGACTAATATCGACTTTATGATAGTAATACTAAGGTATGTTTCGAAGTAAGTCTATAGTCTATGGTTGGTTCCGCAAGCTCTTCATAGACTAGACCAGGAGTCGGCAACCTACAGCTCGCGAGCCACATGCGGCTTTTTGGCAGAAAATACGGCTTGTTAGTTCCATACTTACAGAATTAGTTTTGAAAAATACTACTTGTATGAGTATATAAATAAATAGCTATTTTTCTTACGAATACATTAATTGTTTTTTTTTAATCAAAAAATGATATTAATTTTTTATGTCTCTCTAGAACTTAGAATTTTTTTATTGTTATTTTTTACTCTTCCGACTCAAAAGGTTGCCGACCCCTAGACTAGACCATGGAGAATGATGTGAGAGCTCGCGAGCTTTCTCTTTGATAGTTGCCCGCCATTTTGACTTACAGTAATGGCGGGTATGACGTGAGTTATGCGTTCGTGTCATTGCAGCTTAAGTAATGTCGGTAGTGTTCTACTCTTAATGCGGGGTTAAATTAAAAGGGTAACTAACGTGCGATAACTCAAATACTACAACACTTTCAAGAAAAAAAAAAAGTACATACTTAATCGTTTCAAAAAAATTAAATCCATCAAAAATTTATTATTACTTCCCATCGTTTTTTTTTTCAATTCAAGGTTGTCTCTTAACATAGTGACTAATACTTACACAAAAAATATTTTTTTCTGCCAATTTTATACGAACAAGATTTAATAATAATGATCATTAAAATAAATCTTCACCTCCAAAGTGTTATGTTATTGCTACGTAGATAATTTTGGCGCCATACTTGATCTTGACATAACTTGTTGGTTGTCTGTGGTCAGTTAACTTTTTCTGGCGCGAAGTTGAGGCAAAGATAAAACGAAGAAAAGGTTTGATTTTAAAGTGATACAAAATCAGCCCGCGAACACGATATTTCGTTCAACAGACAGTCAATTATTTTCGCTGTGGGAACTGTCTAGGAAAACAAAGCGTGTTCAGTTACAACTGTTCTTGAATTGCGCACTGAATCACTTACCATACGTTTTCACCTCGTCTTGTAAGTGTGGTTTATATCCTAGTAAACTGATGTACGCTTTATGGCACCCTGTAATGTATACATTATTAGTTTTTGTTGCGTTTTACAATTTCGGCAATTCAATACTCCACAAATTCTTAATTATTTATTTATATTTATATTGATAAATTCTGACGCTGCGTACAATGCAATGACAATACCAACCTGCATGAAATTTGGCACATAATATGATCTAGGTAATTGGAAGGATTATTTTTTAGTAATTTTATAAGAGCCTAAGGTAAAGTTATTTTATTCTTTTTTATTATGACTTTTTTATTATGTGCACTATCTTCAATCCTATTATATTCTCCTCCTATGCTCCTGATTATATTTTTCTTAAAATAAGATAAATTAGAAAATTCTTCACACCTCTTTCCAAATCGGACTTAGAAGACTTTTGAGAACATCATAAAGAACTGGTAAATCGTTGTAGAGAGTTTTTACCAGAGAAAATGAAATTTGAAAATAAGAACTTTATATTGTCGAGTACTAATAGTAGGGGTAACAGTTCACATCTGGATATATTGAATGTAGTGTGAACATTCGCGGCATTATTTAATTGTGTGTCGAGCGCCGTCAGCGAGGTAACTTTGAGCAGTTAATGGGACAGATTAGGTAAAGTATAACAGATAAAATATTTGTGAGTGAGTGTAAATTGTGGAGATGTGTATGGTCGAGCTTTCTCTGTAAGTTGGGTAGGTAAGATTTCTGAGTACATAAAAAAAGTAGTAACGTCCTTTGTGGGGTTGATTATTCTGTCAATTTTATCTTGATTTGGAACCAAAAATAAGTGAATTAGTATAAGTATTAGTGTACCTAAAATATGAAGAAGGAACTTACTTATAATTTAGATTTTATTTAAATCAAATAAAAAAAAATTAAAATATCATTTCCTTTTTTATAGGATACAAAAATATAAAATGCATTATGCAGCAAGCATTAAGTCGCCGGGAGATATTGAATTAGTGTGAAAACTGGCTGCATTATTTAATTGTGTGTCGGATGGTGAGAGCTCGTCAAAGAGTTTGCAGCGGGCTACACTTGTTATTGTTTACCGTATATTATTGTAGCATTTATTTCGTAAAAAAACTGTGAAGCTGTTTAATTTAGTCCTCTGGGTTAATAGCTCATACTCGTTTGAGGTCAATTAATCAAACTTGTCATAACTGAATTTAAGAAGGGCGGTCTTATGTTCAACCTTCTATTATTTTACTAAGTATTTTTAGTTGATATAATAAATACATAATTGTTATGACTTTAATTTTTTACTAAATAAAAATGCAACATTTCATTTATTAAAAGAAATGTTTATGAATACTTTTGATTCTGTAGCTCTCAAGTGGAAAGGAAATTTCAAGCGTTAAAGTTAGTAAATAATAGTTAAAGCTAGTTAGTTTAGCTTATTGCGTTAGTTTTAAAATAATTTTGTAAAATAGGCACTATAAAATTTTTGAAGAAAAAAAAACTAAATAAGACAGAATAGCTGGAATTAGCTAGTTATTAGTATTCTAAGGCACTGAAAGCAAACTTTTGTAAGTTTAAAATGATTTAGCGTTAAGAAAGTAATTTTCTCGCTTCCCAACATTTACAAGTTGCCTGTAATCGACGGTTGCCACAGTTCGCGGTAACGGGTCTAGTATTTAGTGCGACTGGGTCGGTTCGAAGGGCATGGGTTCACACTTTTGTAGAACACGGTGGTTTATAGTTTATTTCGCTAACGAAATTGCTCATGTTACTGTTGATACCTAATGGTATCTACCATTAGGTATCTATACTCTTGTGACTCTACCGTATCCACGTTTCCATAATGATATGCATTAAGTCCGCCTTTTGTACCATATTTTTGTCTGGGCAATAAAGAATAAATAAATAAAATAAATTAATACAAAAATATGTACTTTTTGTAGACTTTGAAATAGGCATTTTTTCACGTCAAGACCCATTAACATCATCAGTGAAAGAGAATCAAGAAGAAAGCGACAGAAGAGTTTGATAACGATAATGATGAAAAAGAAGAAATAATCCAGCTGGCGGTGTTGGCTACTGACAGATTCAGGATTTTGGAAGGTCTTGACTAAGTTTAAGACAGACTTTAAGATAATTTGATTACGAAAGTACATCAATTTGGATTTTACGCCTAGGCCTCCTCTTTATGACATTTTGCCGCCCAATTAATCATCAAAGCATTAAATTTTAGAATCACAGGCACTCAATTAGGCATTTCATTATGTGTGGTATCTTCAAAATAAATGCAGAAATTGTTTCACATTTCGATCTAAAGTACCTACCCCTTTGAGGTGTCTTACGAGTATAAACGGATTCTCAAAACAAAATGATATTCACCTTTAGCTCACAGCTGTGTTGCGGTAATGGGACTGTCAGGTGTAGAGAACATCTTTCATTGCTCCTCTGCAAACAATGTTTATTCCTGTCTTAACAATGCCCGCTTGATATGGTCTGTTTTAAATGCTATTAAAACAAGGCGTGATAAAAATTGGATTACTTTTTAAAAATATAATGGAAATTCGATATTTTTAATATGAAATCTTAATAGGCAGTTCTAGTCGTGTTTTAAATGACGTGTATACTAATTCCATCCATCAGCCTGAGATGTGGCAGGTCTCTGTTGGACATAGGTTTCTCTAAAGAGATTTCTTACCAATAGCCTTTTTTATATGATCGAAGTAGCAAATGAGGATGCAGTCCACCTGATGATAACTGGCCATTGCCGCTCATGGACATCTGTAATAAACCCCAGATAAGATCAAGGTGCTACCTGACGTTGAC
>DWPV01006119.1:0-11789 GCA_018251915.1 Urbanus proteus proteus
AGGGTTAATTGCAGATGTCTTTGGGCGGCAGTGGCCACTTACCATCAGGTGGACTCCATGCTCGTTTGCTACTTCGATTATATAAAAAGAACAGTAGTAAAACAGGTTTTATGTATTCTAAATAATTTAATTTAATTTAATTACAATAACAAACATTTATTTCAAACTATTTTAATTATCGTCACTTATCACCAATAAATCAAGTCAAGGGGTGCCAAAGAAGTGAAGTGACATAAAAAACCTTATCGGCTACTCATTCGAGTATTAGAGCCACTTGGCGTTGAGTCATGAGATGAATCAATTGGTGCTACTTGCTACAATGACTTGGATGTGGTCTAAGTTGTAGGAGTTAGCGGGTAAAAAGTAGATAGTGAACTTTCACCAGATTTTATGTCTATATTTTTTTATTAAATTATTATTATCCGTCAGATTTATTTACAAAATTATTACGAGTTTAGCTACGTTGAATTACAGTAAATACGAGTAAAGCGCTCAATTTTCAATCATAAAAATTGAATATAAAATACAAACAAGCAACAAGCTTCCTTATTAATGTTTACTTCTGAGAATATCTATTTAGTTACCACGTATTTAATAAATAAATTAATTTAATACTACTACAATAAATCATTGGTCAAAACAAAATTCACATACATACTCGTTTATTGCGTGCATCATAACTGACGACATTATATTTAATATTTTTAGTACGTATGTTTCTAATACGGAATATTGTACTTTTTTAATAAAATCGGTAAAGCTAAACTTTGTTGTTCTCTTTTACCTTATATTAATTGTTAATGCGTGATAAATAAATAAATAACGCTTCACACTCATAGCCCCACAGTAGGATTTTCTCCTGTGTCGTGGGTACCATGGACAACACACAAGACAAGGACACACACCCAGACCAAGAACGGAAATTTAAACTCATCATTCAAATTTCCGCCTCGCTGGGAATCGAACCCAGGACCCTCTGATTAGCGGTCCGGCGTGTTAACCATTGCGCCATCCGGGTCGATAGAAGTGTGTTTAATTTTTTAACAAAGATTTTGAATAAAATATCGCTCTGTTCTTGTACCTTAGAGCCGTAATGCACATCTTACAATCACGCATCGGCATTAAAACTTAAATTGTTCGAGTGGTGCCTCAATGTAATAGATGTCATCTGACTTAACGAGATGACATGTAACTTTTATTCACAGTATCCGCATTTACATAAATAAATAATAGTGTCTCTCTGTCATTAACCTATTGTCCCACTGCTGGGCACGGGTCTCTTCTCAGAGTGAGGAACATATCTGATGAATAAGGAGTATGGAGTGAATTTCACACACCTTTATATATTTTTTTAAAGAATTCTGAAAAAAAGAAAAGGTTTTCCGCCGTTAAAAAAATCATTTAATTTCTAGCTTACAAGTCATTTTGAAAAATCAGAGGTCTGTATTTGTGAACCTAACCTACCCAATAGCTAAAAATCTACCTTTGGCAGGTAGAGTTTTAACTATCGGGCTTTTACTACCTTATTTATGACCATATATAATATACACATGGATGTATTGTGATTGAGCAGTGTTAGTCTAATGGTTGAAACTTGGCTTCTAAATAGGGAGGTCCGAGGTTCAAATCCCAGGACCGCACCTCTAATTTATCTGCTTATTAGAAATTGTCACTTGCTTTAACGGCGAAGGAGAACATCGTGAAAAAACCTGCACACCTGAGAGTTCCTAAAAGTTCTCAAAGGTGTGTGAAGTCTACCAATTCGCATTTGGCCAGCGCGGTTGACTAAGGCCTAAATGCCTCTCATTATAAGAGGAGACCCGTGCCCAGCAGTGGGACATTAATGGTTTGCCGATGTAGAAATATACTGTATTTAGAATCTCTGAGACGTTTAATAATACCGAACAACTTATGTTAATACAAAGCGATATCTCTAGCGAAATACAGCAACCCAATCTCCGACCAACGACGTTTACTCCGAACCTAATGCGGCCTAAAGAGATATAGGTAGGCATTTTGATAGATGTTTAGAGCATAAAGTGTCAGTTTATAAAGAAGGTACGGTACATTTTTCATATAGAAAATCCTATTTTCTTGACATGTTATGAAGAGAACGTTCAGAGTTTCTGCAATGTTAAACAGTTTCATATGCCATGCCATACAATAGAAGTTTTTGTAGGGAAAGTTTCGTCAGACCGCAGATAATCTAGGAGATACGTTTATTATTATTGTATTTATGTTAAATTAAATTTAATAAAAGATATTACGCTTTTAAAATTATATCTATATTAGTACATCTGCAGAAATAAGTTTGATTGATTTCACAAGTTTTTTTCTGGGAAGAGAAATATTACATTATTGAAGATGAATAGAAGAATGAAGAGAAATATTACATGATTTAGAGAGAAATATTGTTACAAAGATGTATGTGCCCGTCTATGGTGCCGTGAAATAGTTGATTAATTTCATCAGTTTTCGATTTTCAAAATGAAGTTAATAATACAAAAGCTTCAAATGTACTTTACACTTTACTTATTAAGTCGAAATATGTTTGATCAATAGAACACCATTTGAAATATAAAGAAACTGATGTTCCAAAATGACCCTAGATATTACAAATTGATTTTCACTAGTCCTGGATGACCTGTTACACTGATATGAGTATGCGATAAAGATAAATGGATGTAGAATAGATATAAGATAGGAAAATGAATAGGTATTATCATTATGGCTATAGTAGTCAAAATGAGAAGAGAGTTGATCTTGACCTTAAACCCGACCCCGTCTGATAATAATAAGATAACAAAACTATCTTATTATTATAATAAGATAAGAAAACCCGCTTGAGCGTAGAAAATAAAAATAATTGTTGATAATGCAATTCATGACGAATTTGGCGCTTTAGTCAGTTGAACAAATTGTTAAATTTTGCTCTACTTATCTATAAGGATAGATAACAAGAGTAAGGATTCTGTCATCAAAATTATTATTTTATTCCTTCTCACTGCAATTGCCCATTGTCTCTATAAAATGTTATTCATTTATGTATCTCTACAAGTTTCCCTGACATATTTCCATCTGTCGATAGTTCCTCGTTTATTAGAATAGCACCGCGATCAATGAAACCAGTCCCTAACCTAGTCCAAAACATGTGCGTTACGTGTTTTATTAAATTGCTTTTTGTAAGGAACGCGAGAAAATCCCCACGTTCTCTATTCTCGCACAAAATATTTTTCTTATAAAAAGCAAGTAGGCTGCGAAATGGCGGTCTTAATATATTTTGGAGATTGCTTTTTGGGATGTGAGTGAATAGGAAGTGGACAGAGATACAATACAATCACATTAGTAAGAATGTTATTTGTCAGAAATTTGTGACATATTATAATTCTGTGTACTTAAAGGTGGCAGATTTCTATGTAGTTCGACTGCGGCACAACCACTACGCTTGTTTCTGCCTTATAACAGCAGTGTCAAGCACTGCTGTCTTCTGATCTGAAGGGTGTGGTAAGGGAGACATATTTATGCCAGGCATTCCAGCTCAGTCCTCAGGGATAGCAACGTATCTGCGGTGATGTTTCATCTCTCAATTAACAGTCACGCTGGTGAATTTAGATGGAATTAATGTTGAAACACTGATTGACATCCTCGTTCAGAGTCAGACTGATAAGGACCATAATCTTCGATCCTGCTTAATTTTGGTTGATTTTTGCCTGGGTCTAGTTCTGTCCCAAGATGTTTCCTTCCTTGTTCAGATAATAATCATGGTACAATTGTCTTCAATAAACGAGGGACGTGTCCATTGTATTCGTCGAACTTCCGGCACGGGAGACAATATTAATTCTCCCGAGCTGTCACTGATAATTAACTATGTCAAATTATGTTGACTTACGAAGAAGAAATAGCAACGTCTTTTGTCATTTTGGGAGACAATTCGATCGAGTAACTTTATTCAGGGGTATAAAGACGTTTAGTCAGACAGTGTTCAGTTTAAAGGTGGTAGAACTATGTAGTTCGACTCCGGCGACACCACTGCCACACCTATTCCTATTCTGGTGTGTTCTGATTTGAAGGATGTGGCTAGGGAGACATACTTATCCGAGGCGTTCCAGCTCAGTCCTCAGATCGGATCTTGATCTTATCTGGGGTTGATTACAAATGTCCATGGGCGGCAGAGGCCACTTACTATCAGGTGGACTGTATGCTCGTTTGCTACGTCCATCATATAAAAAAAATCTTAAAAATAAAATCATATCTTTAAATTTTTCGACCTAAAAACGTTAGGACATACTTTGCTGCCATGAACTTATTACACTTATGACATTTAGACAAGAAGAATTCTACTATCTAAATACTGGTAGATTAGTTTAAAGATATTTACGATCAGCGTCAACTATCTTGTAAATGCCTCAGGTGGGATACTCAGGAATGTATTAGCTAAGTTACAGTGAACATTCTCGCTTTGGCACTGGACCAAAAGACTTCCAAAGTAATGACGTGAACTTCCCCGTATCCGTTTTAAATATTTTATATCGCCTAGAAACTAAGATGCAAGTTGAACAAAGTCGAAAGCGATACGTTTTGACGGCATCCAAAAAGTAAGAATATTATTTTAACTTGGTAGTTATTTTTAGTCAAGTTACCTTTGATTTAAGAAAACATTTCTGATTATCTTTGATTTAAGACGATATTTTTTATACATCAAGGGAGTAATCTTAGTATTAGTTTACATTACGGATATGGCAAGGATTTTACGATTAGCTTAAGGATTACTAATACATATTGTTAGCGTCATCGCAGAAAGCAGCGGCGTTTCTTGATACGATGTTAATCACACCTCACATTTTAATAATCTATACAAATAAAAGTGTCTGTGTGTGATTTCAATTTTTTTTATTTAATGCATTTGACAATACAATTGATTTTTTTCGTCTGTCTGTCTGTTTGGTTGAGGTAATCTTTTAAAGGGCTGGACTGATTTTGACGGCACTTTCACTAGAATAGCTGAAGGTCTAAGGCGTAACATAGGCTAAATTAATTTTTGAAAAATCTAGTAGCGTGCGCTATGCACGCGCATGCGCGCGCCGTCACGGGTGAGCGGGATGTCAGTTATTTTGAAATATGTACTGTTTTTTACCTTTTAAACGCGGGTGAAACCGCGGGGATAAGCTAGTAATGGATAAAATAATAAGTTACTCATTTGATCTGCAATCGGACAGGGGATAACATCATGACGGCGCTGGAGTTTGGAAGGAGCGGCGCGTGCGGCATTCCGATCAAGAAACCTCAAAGAGTACAGACGACTAAAGTGGCTAAGCCGAATAATTGTATCATAGCCACACCTGTGTCTGCCGTATAGCAGTGTTAAGCACTGATGTGTTCTGGTCTGAAGGGTGTAGTTTGGGAGGTCAACATAAGGTAGGACCTTGATATTATCTGGGGTTGATTATAGATTTGCAAGAACTGCAGTTGCCACTTCTCATCAGATGGACTGCACGCTCGTTTGCTACTTCAAAAAATTGTAGTTATAGTAGTTATATACGTATCTCGATTTAAGTATAATTAAGAAGGAATAATTGGAAGTATTGTTACTGTATATCCTTGAGTCGATCTAAGTGTAAGAATACGCCTAGAATAAGTAAGTCTGCCTTACCACACCTTTCAAACCTGAACACAGCAACGCTGATCATTGCTATTATAAGGCAGAAGTAGATATGGCGATGGTGTCGCTGGAGGTGAATCACAAAAGGCATCATCTTTGAAATATTACCATAAGTCCTATCACTTTAAGTGATCCCCCGTCGCTCTAAACAAATGAAGTACTGCGAATAAATCGTCAACATACACATCGATATACAACTTAGTGTAGGACTTACAGCTAATATCCTAAGTTATTGGCATCAGACCAGAACACGTTCCAACTAATGCCGTAAACTGCACTCAACTTGGCCAACTGCAAACAGCCTGGTATTTGAAACCTTGACTCAAACTTTGGCTTGATTTCACTGGTACGTTATACGATGCAGCTTTGTTCGTAATAAGTTCATAAATAGTATTATGATTTTGAAGCTTATAATTTGCACCTGTGTCCATCCATTATGTTATTAGTCTATTTTGGTTAAGGATTAGGTATTGCTTTTAAAATTGAATGTTGTTTCCTGCTTTTAAATGGTTAATTAATCTTATTTAATAACGAAAAACAGTGTTTGCAGTATGAGGTCATGTTATGTTACATTAGTGCTAAGGTAAGGTTATTTACTCAGTAATATAATAAAACTGATGATTAATTCTTCAAATGACGAGATGATATTTTGTACCACAGGACTATTGTAAACAACTTAAACGCTCTCCCTATAGCCTCGCAATAGGATGTCATGGACTCACAGACGAATACAGAAACGTCCATACCCTGATCAGAAATATAAATTCGTCATTAAGATATCTGTCTGGCCGGAAATCGAACCCGGGACCCTTTGTGTGTTAGGTCGGTATGGTAACGACAGTTCCAATCAATCCAACGACAGTTCAAATCCGTCAAGCCGTTTGGGCTGGACAAACATACATAGGCTCGAAAAACATTACCCTCCATCTGAAGCAGTCGGGTAATCTTAGTAATATTATAGAGCTGAAAGATTGTGAGGATGGATGGATGAATGTTTGTTACTCTATAACATTAGAACGGCTAAACGGATATGGATTAAATTTGGTACAGAGATTGATTATGGTCTGGAATAACACATAAGCTACTTTTAATCCCGAAAATATGTACTGTTTCTGTGGGATCGATTGTCACAGAGCCTACTATATTTACATGAAAATTTATATGTATATAACTAGCGTTTAAATATGTATGCTTTTTGGCTTCTTTAGTGCGGGTGTAACCGTGGGGATCAGCTAGTTAACAATATTATAACATTGTCCAAAGAACCTGGACAATGAATTCAAAACCTACATATAAAGAGCATAATATATTCAAACACTCTAATAAACACTCAACATCGACCGTTAATCTGATTAGCTCAACCAACCATACGATACATCAAGAACATGCAGCTGACTACAACTATAGATTAGAACATTGTCCAAAGAACCTAGAGAATGAATTCAAAACCTACATATAAAGAGCACGATATATTTCTTAGACACCCACTATCGAACGTTAATCGGATTAGCTCAGCCGTGCACGATACATCAAGAACATGCGCTGACTACGTTGCTAATTGTTCCAGACATAACGCCGGACTGCCTGACAGGAAGGTTGTGACGCACAAACCTCAGGTAATTAATTATTCCGAGTTGTATTAATTGTTCTCCACTGCAGTAGACCCTGTCTTGGACGTACGTCTTTAAGCAAAAAGTCGGAGGTCTATTGCAAGAAATAAATTGATTTTATAGTAAGAGTTTTTTGTTTATATGGTGGAAGGAGCAAACGGTCGGCCACAGATGTATTGCTACCCCTTGGGACTAAGTTGGAACGCCACGGATAAGTATGTGTTCTTTACCAAACCTTTCAAATCGGATCATAGCAGTGCTGAACACTGCTGTTATAAAAAAAAGGTGGGACTAAGACGTTGCTAATTGTTTCAGACATTACGCCAGACTGCCTGACAGGAAGGTTGTGAACACCTACCTAATAGGTAATTAATTATTCCGATTTCTATTAATTGTTCTCTAGATTGTTTTTTGTTGCCTTTCAAGCAAAAAGTCTGAAATCTATTGTCACTATCATTATCACTATATAGTATGAAACAAAGTCGCTTTCCGCTGTCTGTCCCTATGTATGCTTATATCTTTTACGAAACGGATTTAGATGTCGTTCTTTAATAGATAGAGTAATTCAAGAGGAAATTTTATAGGTAAGTTAACGCGTGCAGAGCTACAGGTAAAAGCTAGTAAGATATAAATTAGTATTCCCGATCAAAGAGTTTATGTGTGTATGCGAATTGATCGAGCTAATGGTGAATCGTCGTCAATCCATTAATGTCCCACTGCTGTGTACGGGTCCCTCTCTTATTAAGAAGGATTTCAGGCCTCAGTCCACCTCGCTGGCCAAATACGAGTTAGTAAATTTCACACACCTTTGAGAACATTTCAAGAACTCTCAGGTGTGCAGGTTTCTTCACGACGTTTTTTTTCACCGTTAAAGCAAGTGATAATTAATTTACAATACGAACTTAATCATCGAAGTAGTTCCTAGGTTCATTGGAATACCACGCACCAAATAACGAGCATTAACGAAATTAATCACAGCCATTCACAATTTGTCAAGAACATGCATTCTGCCACTGACGTTGGCGTTGAAAGACCATTAAGCAGTCCAGGGTTCGAATCATAAAGTATCTCACCTTTGATTTTTATACAAAGTAGCCTGAAGTACGTCTGTTAATAAGTAGCTATCGGCCATAGACATAGATATCTGTAAGTAATTTTACATAGAAATTTAGATTTGTATGTATGTAGTTACTAGTAAAGCCTTTTTCAAAGTCATAATTTTTTAGGAAGTACTAATTTCTTAGATCAGTAGCTAGTAATTGATTATTAATTTATTTTGTAAACTATGTATAACTAACTACAACTAAAATTTGCCAGTCTTGTGAAGACATTTTTAAAGTCTGATAAGTCTATTAATGTGAAGTCAGACTCATCGAAGTAGTTCCTATGTTCATTCGAACCACGCACCCAATAAAGAGCATTAACGGAATTAATCACATCCATTCACAATTTGTCAAGACCACGCAGTCTGTCGGTGACGTCGACGCTAATTATTGGATTCGGATTGGTAATGTCTGGTACGCCACAATAATAGGGTATACGAATAGGATCTGATAACTGTAAATTAATACTAATTAATAAAAGGCTAAGGTAATGGACTATATTAATTAGTAAGGTCTTGAAGCCTGAAGGTTCGAATTATAGGGACCTATTTGGCATGGGAAGTTCGAATCATTAAAAAGCGTCGCTATATTTTTCAAATTAACAGAAAATCGTAAGGAAAACTAAGAAAAGTTCACAGAGACCTGAAGACCTCCAGGTTTGTCCCTCAGGACCGGGTCGAGGGCCATGTCTCCAGTAAATAAACAGTCAAAATTACACGATGTTTTTCGTAAGATTAAATCAATGAACATTATATTAAGACCGAGTAAAACGTTCTTATTTATAAACCTAACATAGGTATAGACACTTAAATTATATTTATGGGTATTCATCATAGGTATTCATTGATGTATCAACTGTCAATACTTTCGAGATAATTGTAAAACAAGCAATCATTTTAACAGCTGCCTTTTTCTTGTATATTTGTCAATTATATAACGATACAGTAAATTGAATCCTACAAATAAAACCAGTAAATATTCAATGCATTATTTACCATACGACCCTTCGGAATCTCGAATCATTTTATGATAACCTTTCATACTATTCAATAAGGTAAACTTATTCAAATGTAGCATCCAGACGTTTGCAATATAGGCTTTACGCTTTGGTAATAACGTGAAAACTGGTACAAGTGAGGGTATAAAAACTTCAGCAGTTCTCGCTTTAGTGGATCGTAAAGTAAACTTGGAGTTGGAAGATTGACGATACAGGGCGTGTGACGTCATAAATATGTAGGTTTGATTTAATGTACAAAGTTATTTCTGAGATACATGTTGAGCCGTCCGAGAACAAATTATGGCCCGCTTGAGAACTTAAGCGTAACTTAACCGACTAAGAAGTTAGACGTTAATTTGTTGAATCTTCTTATTACTATCATAACTGCGAAAGTTTGGGCATAAGCGTCTTTAATACGATAAAAATAGCAAAATAGCTAAAAATCTACCTTATGAAAATAAGCTACGATCGCCGATGGACTCCTAATCTTAACACAGTGGAGGTCACATTTTCAACCGATGGAAAAGTCCATTGCTTGTAGTTAATGAAAGGCTGCTTTAAAATAAATATCAATACAGTAAAATACGAATAAAATTGTAAATACATAAATGCAACTGCAGAAACCGTTCATTTCGTGTTTCACATTTTTCAATGTTTACGTCGGTTTCATGCGGTGCTTTTATTTAGTTCTTTCTCGACTCCGTCCAGTGAAATACACGGAGTATTTCATCGGACATTCTTAATTAATCCATTTTAATGTTATTCGTATCTTGTACCTGACGTAGTTTGCTGCAACTCTTACGTCCCACTGGTGGGCATAGGGCATATTTAAGGTTATTAAAAAATATGAGGGCTTGTTTACGGGTGCCATCCTACTCTGGGGCTATGAGTGTAGAAACCGTAAGTTTATCTGAGGTTAATCACAGGTGTCTAAAAATCAAAATCACAAAAAAGGACTCATTCAATACTCATAGCCCCAAAGTAGTATTTTCTCCTATGTCGTGGGTACCATGAACGCATAAAGACAAATACTTAAACACTCAGGCCCAGAATAGAAATCTAAATTCATAATTTAGATATCTGTCTGGTCGGGAATCGAACCCGGAACTCACTGTGACCGCTGCGCTACGCGGGTCGTTGAGTCGAAAATTGTTATAGAATAGAAATAGGTACGCAAAACAGAAATCAATAGACAAGTTATATCCTCACTTCATTATCATTTGCACAGTTAAATAATTATTTGGTCTAACATAGACATTTTCCGCGCTAAAATACATTAACAGCATTTGCTTTACTGGAAATGAAACACAAATAAGAAGACGCAAAATACACCTCGTGTTTCATGAAATACTGTTAATTCATTAATATTACATACATTTGAAAATGTTTACTTGCACTTCGTTTTATTTAATGATTTAATTGAAGAGCAAATGACAGTGATGGAAACTGAATGTGAAGTGGTGAAAGGTAGAACTAATATTTTGAATGGAGAGGTGCCCACCATTAAACCTTTTTATAGACATTTTCGATGAAAATGTGTAGATACTGCATGGGTTACATAAGAGAGTGTGAGAGAGAGAAATATTAGGTAGATATAGTAGAAGTGTAAAAAAGAAGTGACCACGGCTTCTTAAATCTGAAGGAAATATTGTTAAGTGGTAACTGCCGTCCATGGCCATCTATAGCTTACCTCAAATAGATTAGGACTAAGGTTAAGTCGACTACAAATATTTTGTCAATTGTATATAATTAAAAACCGTTGGATTATATTAATTGATATCACTGCGTTACCACTTTTATGGAACCAGAATGATTTTGTAATAAGTGTGGTAGTCTGTCCATACCCTTGTAGTTCAAGCGGGAGAAGTTCTACCACCTTTAAATACTAATAATAATGATATTTTAATTTAATATTTTAAAGGTGGCAGAACCCTTATGGTTCGACTCCGGTGGCACCACCTAATAACGGCAGTGTTAAGTACTGCGGTGTTCTGGCTCAAAGGGTGTTGTAAAGGATACATACTTATCCCAAGAATTCCCACTTAGTCCTCAGGGGTGGCAACGCGTTTGTGACCAACCTCAAGTAAGACTCTATTCTTATCTGGGGTTAATTACAAATGTTTACTACTACCATATTATAAAAAACTAGCTTTTGCCCGTGGCTGTGCACGCGTTAAATAATCTATAAACTTTCCTCTTGAATCACTCTATCTATTAAAAAAAACCGCATCAAAATCCGTTGCGTAGCTTCAAAGATCTAAGCATACCTAGGGACAGACAGCGGAAAGCGACTTTATTTTATACAATACTAGCTTTTGCCCGCAGCTTCGCTCACGTGGACTATGAAATGGGATGAAGATTTTCTATGCATTAAAGCATTTGTGTGCCGAATTTGTTAAAAACCCGTTAAACTATCTTTG
>DWPV01006120.1:0-11789 GCA_018251915.1 Urbanus proteus proteus
ATTATGAATGAGGTACAGCTGAAATATTGAGTCATAATTTGAAAATCACGGCAACCTTCAAGAGTGAAACGTAACGTACCTGAAACTGTCACCCGCACCATGCTACAGCGCAAAGACTATAGTGTTGTTTATATCAAAGTCTCATCCAAATCGACCAATTTTCAAAATAATTAGCTTAATACCCGTAGAAAAACTTAAAGATAGAAATATACATTAAAACCTCAGCATATCTAAAAATAATTAAAAATTTACAACCATTGCACAATCCGATTAAGATCTACGTTTACATTTTTATTTCAGTAGAATATCTAGATTATAATGAATGAACCGTGCTAGAGTAATGAGATTGGAATAAACATTTCTTGGCATTTTTAATATTCTAAAATTGTTCGCTAAAACGGAGTGAGTAAGCTAAAATATCTAGAGCGAAATTTACATCACACCAATAAGCAGGCACTAAATTCTGATATGAGAAGTAGAACTGTATTCTACCCTCCGTAAAAATATTCCACAAGGAGTCTTCCGTCCACTGATATTCTTCACTGCCTTTTATCTAAATATGAATTCAAGCAGTCTGCAGATTCAATATTTTCTCCACAGTCACGGCATAAAGTTGCAGGATAGAAGATAAAAACCAAGTATTTATGACCTTGCATCACTAAGCAAAACTAAAATGCGGCAAGAAAACACGGCTACAAATTTCGTGTCTAATCTCTTAATAAACGCTCCATTTTATGTATTAGAAAATGGCAAAGGAGTTCGCTGTTCAGTTTATGTGAGTTTAAATGAAACAAGATTGCTTAAAGTCGATAACACAAAATAGCAAGCGAGCATGCAGTCCACTTGATGGTAAGTGGCCACTGTCGCTTATGAACATCTGTAATCAACCCCAGATAAGATCAAGGTCTTACCTGCGGTTGACCACAGATGCGTTGCTACCCTTGAAGACTGAGCTGGAACGCCTCGGATAAGTATGTCTCCCTTACCACGTCCTTCAGACCAGGACACACCAGTGCTTAACACTGCTGTTATAAGGCAAAAATAGGTGTGGTGGTGGTGCCGCCGGAGTCTATTTGGAGGAGTTTATTCTTCTTAATAATCTAATTTAAATATATAATTTCTGTTAACTCATGTCGGTTATGTGTCATGGCCGGTGTATTTCTAATTATACAAAAAAAATAACACGCTGGCATAAACTTATGACACATATTCACTTTACGAGGAATAAAAACATAAATCTATAAAAAAATAGTTGTTTAAAGTAGATGCTCTCCAATTTGTATACAAAATCATACTTCACATTAATTATACGTTGAATTCTACTGTTCGGACGTAAGTATCACAAAAACTCAGCAACAATACAATGAGATCACGTATGATTCATATGTTGCACAAAAACCGACCTCATAATGTATTGTAGTTAATGAATCATTGATAGGTTTGCGGTAGCCTAATTATTTCTGACGAAGTTTCCACGATACTTGACGGAAAATATGGATTTTTTGTTACAGTAATGAATGTTTTATTATGTACGATTTTATTGTGTTCTTGACAAATACGTTACCACAGAATGGATTTCACTGATCCTTATTCATTGGAATTATTGTTAGGTTAAAATATAACATTTGGTTTGACAAAATATTGCGAGCATAATATTTGCAAGTATTCATATCCTTGCATTTAGTTCAAATACGCTCCATCAAATTTGAAAAGTATGTCAGTAGTTTGAATGCACTTATAAACGAGGATTCTAGATTTTAACTAAAAATATTTTGTATAAAATTTTAACGAGGGACAAGAGGGCTGTTGAAATCAAAACCAAATACAAAATTTAATTAAACTCAATATACCAATTTGTTTTTACAGAATTTAATTGAACAGCGGGACCGTACAAGTTATTCTACCATGTGTCATCACTGAGTACCTCCTGTTTGTAGCACTAACCATTACATTACAGTGACACAGAGAAATGCGGCGAAAACTGCACCTGTTTCTGTTACGGAAATTCTTGGTCTTAATCTAAGTCCAACGAAATTGTGTTCATTGTTTATATGAAACTTTAAAATAACGTACATATTGTCCTGGAGCGTAAAGAGAAAAGGCAGAATAATAGGTACTCATATGTATATTTGAATAGCCAAATTTATATTCGCTGTGTTACACAAACACAGACGAACAGACAGATATTAAGACCAAAAAAAAGACATTAAGTCATTTTTAGAACAACTAAGGTCATTGGCGCAAAGTTTAAAGAAATGATAAATTTTGGTAACATTCACAAACGTATGCATCACAAGTGATTGCTTCAAGGACTTATGGAGATTAATAAGAGAAGTAAAAAAAACAGGTTAATACAGGCTACCACTGCATTAAAGAAGTGCTTGAAACTAAATACTACTAACATCATTAAAGGAAATAAAAACACCTAAGTAATCCGCTTCCACCGTAATGCTCGAGAATACTTGGAACATTGAAGAGAAAAAAGAAATTGGAATAATCAGATAATAATGTTATGGCTAGTTGTACCTATATACCTATAACAAACTTTATCAAGGTTTACGAAAAATTGAAAAGCAAAAAAACGTTAACTTATACGAGTAGCTATAAAGTTAAACAGACTTAACATTCTGAATTGAAGAGAAACAATCATGATGGGTTCAAAAACCTTTTAAAATAAGAAAATAAGGAAAACCACGACTACAAGACTCAAAAATACGGTCCAAACTTCAAAAATAAGACGCATTTCACCAAAAATGTATACACATGAGAGAGGGAAAAGATTTCAAATAAACAGAATACTTTCGAATGTTCTGGACGGTCGGGAATATCAGATTCATTTAAATATGTATAAAGTTCCCACATCAAACGAATATCATTTCTCTGGGAGCTTTCTGAGCATTAGAGAAGTCGATATTTGCTGAGACCCCTTGGTAATTGATTCGGGGCCGATATTGGATGGGGATCAATTTTGGCCACGTAATGCGACATTATAACAGGTATTTAATGCTCAAAAGAGAATATTCTTTGACTTTCTGTATGTCAGGATTTTTTAGTTCAATGATATCTATAATTGATTTTCTATGGACGTTGATTGAACAAAAGAGTGAACAATATTCAACAAACAACAACAAATGTGAACAAATGTGTCCGTTAACGTCAATGTGTCTAAAAACAAAAACAAAAGAGACTAAGATTATAAAAACAATACAAACGTACGAACTCCTTTGAAGTCGGTTGAAAACTATGCGACGGAAAGTGTGTCAAGATACAACGGTCTGATTGAAAAGGAAGTTGAAATAAAAGAAGATGGACATGAAACAACAAGCAATAATTGCGATGGACTGACCTATTCTGAAAACAAAAAGATTAGAAATCGACGGCCGAGCTTGGAGTGTTTGGTATCTATAAAAACAATTCACACACGTTCACTATTTGCTGAAGACAAAATCTCATTAAATATGCCTCGATGAGATTATGATGAGTTTTCAATTTACACGATTCTTCGAATGTGGTTAAGTAAATACCTACGTTTGTGGAAAAACACGGTTGAGTGAAAACAAAATTCTGTTCGGAACGACAAACAAACGAAATTGGAGTCCTGAGCCAAGTGCGATTTTATTATGATTTTCGTTTACTGTATATAGGTCATGAAAATACGTTCAACATAATGCACTAAGAAATTTACTTGGGTCGAAAGACTAAATTGAAATTCTTTTATTTCAAAGAATCCAATCTGCGTCGATCATATCTTTTAGATACGTAGAATTTTTATGATAGCAGTAACATAACAGCAAATCACAGATCCAAAACAAAAAGAGTATGTGATTTGCGACTAAATCTGAATTGAAATTACAACTCAACAGGAGGAGATAATCTTGACTTCAGGAATTCTATCTTAGTTTTAAGAGTTCAAAATATATGTGTCACATACATTTAGAACTCTTAAAACTAAGATGTAATGCAAGTATATCACATATGATCCTGGTGGCCATAATCATGGACAAATAAGAAACCCGCATGTCCTTCAGTATTTCTGATTCAATTTATCATTTAACTCACCATCTTCAAAAACTAGACTTCAACCCCTTCATTTTCAAAAGCAATATTAAGGATGCACCCCACACATCAAAATTCAGCTCAAAATACATTTATATCAGCCAGCCAGCGAAGCAGCGATACACTGTTTAGCATAAACGCAAATCGGTCACATGTAAATTTCTTCGTAGCACCCCTGATGTGTATGGAAAATACTCGGTTACCTGCAAAAGGTATGTGTTTTAACACCGAAGAATATAAGATAAACGATAACGATCTGATGGACTGACGACCTGAGGTATACGGCAGAAAACGTCCAAAGACGGTTGAAAAATCCAACAGGATTTGGAGGGCTCAGGACCAGTCGAGAAAGTGCGCAGTTTAAAGGGGTTCATTGAAAGCTGACAGATGGACTATTACAAGCTGACAAACAGACGGAATATAAAAATACTACTAGTAATACGGATTCGCAATCTTATCTTGCCTAGCGTAGTGAAATGTGGCTTATGCCCTTCTTATTCTGAAACAAAACTAATTTGATGTGAAATATAAAATGCCGATGTGTGTCGATTCCAGACAAAATGGTGCCAAATGACACGTATTTATGAATACAAAGCCAGTGATCGAATCTAGGACTTTTTGCGCATCATACCGGTATACAACCATCGCAGTCAAACTTCACCGCTAGTATTCGCTCGCCGCCAATAAAACAAGTGGTCCGGTGTAACCAATAAATAAAGCTAACTTTGCAGCCAAGATCGCATACATTACCCGATAACAAGATATATAGTCATACAAGTGGAATGGAAACTGGAGAATCGAGAGAACGCAGGAGCTCGCTGCTCGCCAATACGTTAGTGTGGCTTGATACGTTTTACAAGCTTTACAGGCTCTTACAAGCTTTAAGTTACAGTGCTTGTATTTGTGTTGGGTGGTAGGTTATTTGTGGCTTGAATTTGGTATTACCGTCACACCTATATCTGCTTTATAAGAAGTAAATGACAGGCGTTGCGGAGCGGTTACCGTACTGGACTGACGCGCAGTGGGTCCCGGGTTTGATTCCCGGCTAGACAGATATCTGAATGATGTCTGATCTGGATCTGAGTGCTTGTATTCATCTTTGTGAGTCTATGACACCCACAAAAGTGTAGAAAGCGTTTTTTTAGGAGTAGCATTTTAACGGTGGTAGAACCATGGCGCGACGATTGGCAGAAACTAGATGCGAAGGTCGAAGATTGCGCTCAGTAGCGTGGTTTAGGAGAGTCCTAATGTCCAGCAGTGGACAAATGTGACAGATAAAGCAGCCCACTCAATCCTCATGAGTGGCTACGTATCTGTGATCAGCTTGAGCTAGAACTCCCGTTCTATGTGTTGGTTTCAGACATGCATAGGTTACGTGGACTACAAAAAAACAATGTTGTAACAGAGAAATAAAAGGCACGATACCGAAGACAAATACAAGAAGTTCTAAATACTAAAAGTTCGACCTACTTAAATGTAAAGCACTACACTTTAAATAATGTTAGTAATCCGTAAAGAAGACGAGGTTGAAACCAAGTTATGTTCGAAGGCAATATTTTATTTGTTACCGTACAAGGAGTCCTCCGCGCGAGTGCCTCGCGAATTGAGTTTGCATTTTAAGAGCCCATTTACAACACAAATGCCTTCGCGTAAATAAAAACAGAACTTTTATATCCGCGTAAAGATTTCACGATGCTTTCATAGGTTTCGGCACTTGAAAATGTTTTAGGACTAATTCATCATAGCAGGTGTGACGTTATTTGATGTTAAGTGTATTAATATCTTAAAAAAGTCTATTGCTTTCCATTGTATGACTATAACACTTCTTAATCTCACACTAGGATATTTTTTGGCCGAGCATCGAACCCGGAACCGGAACGTGTCCGACTGGTATAGTGATCATTCCAACATATGGTACCTCCCCAGTTTAACCGAAGATACCGATTCTATTATCTTTTCAAAACGTTTATGTTTAACGCAACCATCGCAACCACCAAAAAACAACATCGTTATTCCTAGTACCTACCTATTTCTAATTAAAAAACCATTTTTAAAGACAGATTACATTAAAACAGTAAATCCGTAAACGAGAATTATGCTAGATAAGCTCAATTTGATGTAATATACAAGTTTAAAAGCTGCAAAGAGCTAAATTTCAGTAAAAACAGTTCCGTAAATGTAAACAGCGTTTACCAGCCGTTTAGAATAATGAAACAACAAACAAACGAGGGCTCGAGCGACACCAATTAAAAAAAATAAAACTGGAAAAAATGGCGCCTAATTTAAAAAGTCAAGTCTATGTATAGTCGAATGGGATAAAAACATAGAGTTATTATACTTGGAGAACATCAAGCTTAAAATATGTCCATCAAAAAAGAGAAAGCAAATGACGCTAGCTTATCTGATTAGACAAAGATAAGTATAGATTTGTCATCTTTCCTCTTTTATTATTTGTTGAACGCATTGACAGGGATGCATATGGCTCTGCTACTCTAAGTATAATAACTCTATGCAAAAATAACAGCGTTTCTAACGGTGAATAACGTAATGACAACCCTACACGACAATTCCATTCACAGGGTTGTCCCGTATTAGCATATGTACATAGACGGCCATGTTTGTATTGCAGACATTTTGTCGCGCGATTTTAATTAAAGCTTTTTTAACACAATCGTTTTTAAGTTATCTTAATGGAAAGCAAAGGCTGGCGTTTAAGCGAAATGACCGAATAATCCTGTTGGTTCAGTTATTACATACTGGACGTGAATAGACGTTCGTACTATTAAACTTGAAAGGCTAAGAGATTGCACTCTAACAGGTACTACATATTACACATGTAGGTAACTTCAGAAGGACAATTAATTGGCCGATTTCCCCGTTATAGAGCCTCCTTAGTCAGTCAGACTTGCATGACATTTTGCTAATTTGTCAGTCGTGCAGCTATAGAGTTGATAATACAATCCTTTTTGTGCAATACCATAAGTATTTTAGCTTGTATTATTAGTGTTGTAGCTACTCTTTATAGATATCGGACCGTGACTGTCGATGATAAACGATTATAGCCGATTATTTTTTCTATAGGTCGATGTATAAAAATGCGGCCTGGCGCAATAAGTACCTATTATAAAGCTGTATTGTATAATTGAAACGGATTGATTGAACACTTAATATTTTAGAATATATAGCGATTATAGATTGATGGTAAAGGAGGTCCGAGTTCGAATCTCAGATCTCGATCGTAGGTATAGTAGGAGAAAGTGATTATTATTAACATAATAATAACGATGTACAAAAATAAGTCTACATTACAACGAAATACATTTACCGTTTTCCAATGCCATAAACTGACTTTTTGTTTAAAGAAAGACCACAAATGTAATATTTCTTGTGTGAAAAAAAATGCAGAATCACAGAAACATTTCCAAAAAATCTGGAAAAAGCAAACCGAGCGGCGCACAGCAAATATGTGACAAAATATTGTATTCTGCAAACGTACGTGGACCGACGAGGTATAAAAATATTCCAATAGTGAGCGCTTCTTTCGAGTAAATAAAAATAGGAGACCTCTGGAACTGGATCCAATAACTTAGGATTTGGATCTATGGATGCAGCAATGCACTTCACATTTTAAATAAAAAAAAATGTTTATATTATTTATATGTGTGGCTTTAATCCGCCTTTACTGGTGTTAACACATACAACGATATACTTGTTGAATGTCAGAACAGAAATATATTTTAACCTCTTAAAATATAAAAAGGATTATTTTAACTCCCGAAGCAAAAAAGAGGGTGATAGTGACTGTGACTTAGATTGACTGTGTTGTTGACTGTGACTTATATTAAAAACAAATAAATCATTATTTTGCACGCATATAATGCAAATGAAAATTTGAAAAAATATAATAAAAAGAACACCTTTAATTATAGCATTTTATAAAAAAATGTAGATGCTTATAACCATCGTAATAAAATAAAAAAGTAGAAAAATGTAGAAAGATATACCTATATATCATATAAAAATAATAAATAGAAAGGATGTAGGATGTAGAAATAGAGCAATAAACGATTATAAAAGGAAAACGTCGGTAAACCTTACCAATTTCCCATCGTATACTATCGATAAAAATGCAAATGGTTCCACCCCATCTCGGAGCGTGATTTGACGCCCCGAGCTACTGGGGTAGCATTGAACTTCAGACTTATTTCAGGGGTTTAAGACCAACGGTACATAAAAAACATTGTACCGCTAGTATACGTAATGTTCTATTGATAAAACTACGAGTGATCATTACCATTAGAACCTAGAGCATGTACGAAAATAGATGAAATGAATACATATTAAATTGGTTCATAAATGTATTTACTTGTAGCATCATCTTCGTGAAAATGAAAGACATTCAAATGCATTTTTTTACAACAAAGCAAACGAGTATGCAGTCCAAATAGTAAGTGGCCACTGGCACCCGTGAATGTCTGTTATCAACCCTAAATAAGATTAGTCCTTGAGGTTGACCACAGATGCGTAGCTACTCCTGAGGACTGACAGAAAAAAATATATCGGTGGCGCTTCCAGACCTTACTTTCAGTGATCATATAGATATGGTCCTTATAAGTACTTATTCGAAAAGTTCTAAAACCGACGCATTAGGGTAATAAAGGATACTGTACCGAGGAACTTGGGCCATATATTAGGTGAAGTACCGTAGGAATCGGTTGCAAACATAATGGAATTTTCGTTTTTGGGTAATATTGATAATGTTAGGTTATATTTCTTAAGAGTATGCTAAAAGACATTATAATTGTAAGGTTTCCCAATGTGACCTGGACAAACACAAACATCAATAATCAGAACATCCATTTTTCCTGGTCGGAAAGCGAAACTAAGACAATGCGTGTAAGTTGCAGCTAAATAGTCTAAGCCTCCTCTCTCCCAAAATTTAATTCATCTACTTAGGTTTACCCATGCCCTTTTAAGAGACGCCAAAATTTTACAAACAGCAGGCTAAGTACCGCCTTCAAAAATCTAAACGAAGTTCTTAAGCCTTTGAAGAAGACTTTTTTCATCATCAAATTCTTTAAAAGCCTTTTGGATCCACCTCCCCAAATGTCCAGCAAGGGTGTCTACCGATTATCGTACCTGCTCTGTTCAATCACACAGGGTCGTTCGGGCATTATCATAAGTTTGATCCGGTTAATCCGGGTCTAATCCGGGCCGGGTCTTGCGGTTGCACGGGCGACGACCACTCGGTGTTGAAACCATTCCGGATTAGTGAGTCGGATGTGTGGATGGTTGATTTATTTTGGCAATAACAGTTTTTTTTTATTTTTACAATGGATTTTGATAAGCAATAATAGATGTGTGGATGGTTGATTTATTTTGGCAATCACAAAATTTTTTTTTATTTTAAAATCGGTTTTAATAAGCATTAATATGAAAATTTGCTGGCAGTGGAGTACAATGTTCGAATTGCAGGCAAACATTTCTATTTTTTTTGAACTTTGGTTTGAAGTTTCGCTCTGAACTGTGGTTCAAACTAGTAATTTATTAGGATTTTAGGACAACAAGTACCTATATATACGGTACCTGCTTAGTTAAATCACAACCAGTGGGGTCGTTCGGGCATTATCATAAGTTTGATCCGGTTAATCCGGGTCTAATCCGGGCCGGGTTGCGGTTGCACGGGCGACGACCACCCGGTGTTGAAACCATTCCGGATTAGTGAGTCGGATGTGTGGATGGTTGATTCTGGATATCATCGGTTTTATTCTGTTGGTATTCAGATATCACATTTTTATGTACGATGATGATGGATTTTTATGAAATTCTGTCGGCAGTTCGGACGGAAGGCATTCTGAGAATTCCGACTGGCGATCCATGCTGAGACTGCGGAGTCCTCTTCGCAGTGCCGAGGACAGCCACCGGGGGGTTTTAGTGCGGTAGGTTTATGAAGTGAGAATCCCATGCACCTTTAAAGATGATGTCCACCAATTTGCACTTGACTGACTTGCTTGGTAGACTGAACTTTTCTCACCCTGAGAGGAGACACGGACCCAGTAGTGGGGTAATAGCAGATTGATGGTGACGGTGTCTCAACAGGAGAGTTAACCTGCATATTGGAAATTAATCTATAGTTTGGTGATACATTGACGACTAAATACGAATCGCATGTGCCTCAGACGCTTTGTAGCACAATCACGATCCACCATAATCAGGAACACGAAGAAAGAATTTACTTTGAAGACAAAAATGGAGACAATGATAAATTTTATATTTTTTCCCGCGCACACAATACGCCATCTTGAAGCCCGCCGTTAAAGTCTATTTGCATTGAATTCGCTTTATTTCTTTATTTTGGTGAAAATACGATCAAGATTTATCCGCGCCACGATAAAACAAGATACAGATAAAAAACGGAATTTTTGATTTTACCTACAGTACTTATTATTTTCTACTCAAAAATACGTACATGAATATTCAAACATTGTACTGTTATTCAGAAAAGTCAAGATTTAGGAACAGACAATGCAGACTTTGCAGAATTACTTTTACCATTAGTGTCCTAACACACCACGCGTACACACATTAGAGTATAGACACACAGCGCCGCCTAAAATACGAAGCATTCTTATTCTATTTCTCGTCGGGCTCTTAAATAATATTCTCGTAGATTATAAAAAAAAACACAAGTAATAAATAACAACTTTGGATACAAAACCAATCTAAGCCAGGATCGAAGTCGGAAAAGTATTTCCCCCGTTTACTAAAACATTACATTTTCGCAACATGGTATATTTATGCAAATCTCGCATAAACTAAAGCAAGTACACGATAAAGTTACCATTCGGACCGTTACACCTATCCGTCATAAAACTCGTTCGGTCCTTTGTGTTCTGGCGTAATCCCTAAGGAACGTGTTCTATTAATGTAATATCAACGATTATTTTAATATAGTTTTTATGCAATGTATTATCCAAATTAACATTTGTTTAAATACGTACATTATAGAAGTATGGACGGGGAAGCGATTTTTTAACTAATTGTATATCTTGACGATATATTAGATCTATTTCACTTATGTGTAGAAAAAACCATACCTCAGATCAGTGGTTCTCAAATTTTTTTGGTGGCGGAGTCCTTTTGAAAAGCGAAATATTTGACGGAGCCCCAAAGAAACGAAGAAGTTACGTGCATTCTTGTTATAATGAGTAATAATGTCACAATGTAAGTCTATACTATAGTAAAAGAAAAATAATCTAATGAGAGTATTCTCGCGGAGCCTCCGTGAAGGCTTTGCGGAGCCCCAGAGTTCCGCGCAGCGCACTTTGAGAATCTCATCTATATCGGTCTTTAAGTCTAGCAAAGTTTGCTTCAACTAGGATTTCAATCTCATCTATGGTCGATTATAAAATTTCATCGCTTTACCTCAACCAGTAAGACAAGGGCATATCTAAGTATTAGAATAAGGCCCGAGAGATCTCACGCCGAGAAGGGATATGCATACGATTGACCGAAAATCTATGAATGGAGTCACTTGATCGAATTTCAGATAGTTTGCCGTTAAACTGTTTTCAAGTTATGGTCCGTTATGGGTCCATCCCATGGGTTGTAATAGCTACTGAACTGGCCTCATTTAAAATTCACTCTAATCTCTTTTATCGAAAGCATTGATCAATTTTAAAAAGTAATTTCTATTTCAGATAAATTGGAATTTGAAGATTTTATCAGCATCG
>DWPV01006121.1:0-11788 GCA_018251915.1 Urbanus proteus proteus
ATGGGCGGCAGTGGCCACTTACCATCAGGTGGACTGCAAGCTCGTTTGCTACTCAAATGTTATAAAAAAAAAAAATAGTTCCGTTTTTACTCTTACTATGGACATCTAAAAAACGAGAACAACATATGGTTACAACTTGCAATTGTTTAATAAGGGAAATTGAAAATTTAAGGCGGGCGAAATTTTTTCTAACCAAAATTTTTATTTTAACAAAACCATATACAAGACTATAATCAACGATTTAAAAAAGATACTCACTTTGACTCATCACTAAACTTAAAATACTAAATTTGGACAGTAGGTTCATTATTTTTTAATAGTTGTCTACATCTATTAATTTTGAAGATTTTTGAAGTGTTGTCCCTTAATGGCCATTAATTATTTAATTAATTAAGGTTTGTATTATAGCCTGCTTGTAGGAAGCAGCAGGAAACAGCTACTAAATAATAATAATGAATATCCTTACATGTAACTCCTCGATGTCAATGTCTTCTGGCAGCGAGGTGGAGGTGACGGCTTCCAGCAGCTCCGACGTGGGCAGGGCCTTTATCCGGCTGCTCGCGTCTTGCAGCAGTCTGCAAAACAATCGTGTGTTACATTTATTATCATATTTAATTGATGACCCCCAGCGGTCACCGTACCGGTCTGCCACGCAATGGGACCCAGGTTCGATTCTCGGTGAGACAGATATCTGAATTTGAAAATGAACGAAGATTTCTGTTTTGTGTCTGGGTGTTTGTGTAAGCGTCTTTGTGGGTCCATAATCCGGGACGTTAATCGTCTCTTTAAAAGAAATTAACTTTTCTTCTCATATTTATTTATTGCAGCTTTACAAAATAAAAGTTACAATAGGGATAACTGATGGCATTTCTCCCAGTCATCTGTTGGTAAATGAATTATTGGCAGGTGTTACTTAGCTTACATGCAGTGAAGGTTTGTTGTAATAAAAAAATGTATTTCACCCTTAATCCTTTTAGGTACAGTACTGTACATAGATTTCCTTAATAGGAGATTAACCAATGATCACATTATGTGTTGATGACTACAGTCAGTATTGATGTTACACAGGAAGACCCTTATCACATCCTACGATCTCCATGGGATTCTATTCCCTTCTTAGTGACGCTATTACGACCACCTCATGGTCATACGTTGATATAATTAATCTTAATAATATTTTTAAAATATGATACATACCTTTCCAAGTGCAACAGCGCACTGTGCGTCGGCGTATGGTCGGGCACTCCCGCGCTGTTGCTCGGCACGAAGTTATCATAGCAGCTGAAGCTCTTGTACTCCACCCTGGAATTGCATACTCATGTTTAACAAAAACAGGATATCTTCCACTGTACGGCGCTTGAGGGGAAACCAAATGGGTAATGCCCCCGGGGCGCTAAGTTTTGGACTTGCTCGTTAAAATGAGTGAGTTGCCCGGGGCGTCTAGGTTAAGGCTAGCCTTGATTGTGCAGCTATTCTATTAGAATTCGAATTATTCAGCATTCTATGTATTTCTTACGCTTTCAAGCATGAGTCTAACTCAATAAATGAGCTGTGAGTGTGTTAGTGAGTGTTGGTGAACGCTTTTGCTAGAAGGTACGGAAAGAATGAATGAAAAAATAAATTCTAGGCCTAGCCTATATGTGTATAGCCTAGCCTATACATATATATATATAAAACTATATGTGCTAGGTCTAGAATTTATTTTTCATACCTCGAGGGCCGCACGACCACGATGTGTTTGCTGGGGAAGTTGGTGCCGAGCATGCGCGCCGTGTTCTCCAGGTTCCAGCGAAGGTAGTTCCTGTTGTCGCGGTGCGCTTGCATCACCTCTGGATAGTCCTGGCATGATAAAATTGGAGTACATAAGTAAAGGGCCTGACGAGATTTTTTTTGCATTCCACCTATTTTTATTTTATTTATAAGATTAAAGTAGCATCTGATGGGAAGTGGTCATGGTCATCCGTAAGAACTTTCATATTGAACAGAGATTATATTTGAAGTCAATCGAAGATGAAATTAAAATGAAATGAAAGTAAGCAAACAAAACCGTCACCGTCCACCGAAACACAAGAACTGCTTCACGCTACAAGTAGGTGTCGAAGTGGTACTTTCCTAATTGAACCGTACTCGTTCCACCACCTTACACCTAATTACCAAAAACATCTCATTGATCTTTATTGCGGGAATCAACTACCAATATATTCATTTTAAAGTCAAAATATCAAATGAAATGTAATGTGTCTTTGTTATTTGGTGTGCCTGTAAAGTATGTTTGATATTTGGCTAATGGGATCTACATCTACATCTACAATGGACCTACAGGTTATTGAATCAACAAAGGCCGAGAACAACTGACCGTCAACAAAAGTACATTCCATAAAGCTACCTGCACATCCCCGCCGAAGAAGACGAGCGCGTGCGGCGCGCCGCCGGCGGGCGGTCGCGCGGCCGGCTGGAACAGCACGTCGTTGACGCGCGCGTCCAGCCCGCACACGCGGCGTAACCGCAGCGGCAGCATGCCCCGCCCGCGCGCCGCTACGTCGGGTGGACACGCATCACTGTACGAATATCCAGAGTTTGGAAAACACTGTTGTATCCACGTAAGTACTTATCTATGCATTAACAGGGGTTCCAAAAGCGACTTTAATGATATAAAGTTGTATAAAAATACATATGAAAAGTAAAACGCACCATTATATTGTCGTCTACTATACTAACCATTATTGTGGCTTAAGATTGAAAGATCCAATAAACCTAAATTTGTTATGCAGAAAAGATCCAGTCAAAATTTTAAGTGAAATCGAGTCACACATATGTATCTGCAATCTACTAACCAAGTTTCAAGTTCCATATATGCACAAAGATCCTGACAGTTTAAGCATAATCTAATAACACATTTTTAACTGTATCATAGGTATACATATAATTTTTCTATTTACGATCAAAATTTGAACTGTGTTCGCTCAATAGTAAAAAAGTTGTTGGATGTTTTCTGCATAACAGAGTCAATTTATCAAATAAATATGGTAACTTCGCCTATTCGCATCCATTACCAACTCAAGTCCATTCAATGGATCTCCTTTTAAAAATACTTGATAACAAGTATGATAACAATCTAATAAAATGAAGTCATTTTCGCAGTACCTCAACATATAATCAGCACACAAAAATAGACAAAAGGTTCTTGCGAGCAGGCCTTCATGTTTAGAAAAAATAAATAATCTCAGCTGTGCAACAAGAGAGAACCCTCACAACATGTGAAATAAAAGTAAAAAAATTGTGAGAATTACAATAAAATTATTTTTTTTCTACATATTTGACAACTCCATTAAGAGAACACAATTAAGCGATGGAACATTGTAGATTGTAAATTACTAGGGTCTTGTTTTACATATTTCATAAATATAATAAATAATACCACTTGTAAGTAAATGCTTTATTAAAATACCAATTACAAAATTATTAATTAAATGCATATGTAGGTACCCATTATGTTTATGCCAATAATGAAGTTATTACTATTTTAGTTACAAAAATATGTTAAAAATTAAAAAAAAAATGCTTATAACTTCTATAATACTACTACATAAAGCAATAAATTTTTACAACATATAAATAACAGCAAGTGGTGCATTTTTTTCACAACAATAAAATAATGTGCAGAGAAATATTAACGGAATGAATTCCACAGACAATACATCAATTTACTTATAGCATAAATACTAATTTAAATAATTTATTTTATTCTTCCTTCATATTCAAATATAATGTTCAACTATTTCCACTTAATGGTAAGTGTCAACTACCATCTGTGAACCATTATTTACCCCATGTACGATAGCAGTTTTACCTCGAACTATACTAACACGTTAGGTTTTTCAAATCTTCTAACATATTATTATTGTACAATCAAAATTTCAATAAAGTTATTTTTTTATAATATAACCTAGCAATAAGGCAGACTGGCCACCTGATGGACATAGTCACCGTTGTTTATGTATGATTGCAACACCCGAGAAGTCGTCAAAGCATCACTGGATTAGAAGGAGAGCTCTTTTTGTATCTCTATTGAAGAGGTCCATGTCATAGCACTCTGGGAATACATTGGAAAAATAATATAATACATAATTTAAACATATGTTTCACACATTGAGTGCCATAACATATATCTAAACATAACATATATTTTAACATAAATTATAACAATATACAAAAGCTATATTACACTTTCTTCATGGTTACATCAAATGTAACAACAAAAACATTTGCAAAAACACTGAATATCTGATATAAATGTATTCTTCTTTCTGCACGCCAACAGAAAAGAACCTTCATTATATCAAATTAAAAAAGCAGCTCCACATTTTCAACACTTTAAAATATCATTTAATATTTCTGGTTTGCTTTTGGTGATAATACTTGGTGTCGTTCATACACACCGTTATTTTCAAAGTAATGTCATCGAGACAATTCTTCAGATCCTCTCTCAACTCCCTAACTTTAACCCTCACATCTTCGCACATCAAATTGTAGCACATTGCCACTAAGCCCATGCCCAAAAGAACGTAGATGAAGTTAATAACCAGCTTCAAATGTGACCCACCGGCTGAATCAGCTATGTTGGCACCGGGTACAAAGTCTCCAAAGCCTATTTTACACAAACTTATTACACAGAAATATGTAGAGTCTAGATAGTTCCATTTCTCCCAAGCTCCAAACATTATGGTACCAGTGAGAATGTAAAATGAGATCACCCAAAGACAGGCCGTTGATGGAACTGTTATCTTCTTTTTAAACGGTGGCACTTCCCCGTCTTCTAGAAGGTTGTCTTCCCGTCGACTGCACTCATGAGCCGTTATATACAACCACTTGAAAGTCTGTGCAAGCACCTTCCCCATGTTACAGAAATATAGCACATAGATTGGTATTCCAAAACACGCATATGCAATGGTCACAATCTTGCCCCACACTGTTTTTGGTACAACATTCCCGTAACCAATCATGGTGAACACTGACAAGGAGTACATCAAAGCAGCAGGAAATGACCAGATGTCTTCAGGCGACCTGCCGTTATATCCCAGGTGAATGGCAGCTGTTATATTATTCTGGAACACCTTCAACACTTCATTACTGTTGTAGTGCCATGCAGTGTTGTTCAAAACATTGTACTTGATAGTAATATTCCACAGTTGCTCCACGCAGTTCTGCCTCCACTGCTGGACATTTTCCAGTTGCTCATCAGGGGTGTCCTTTTCTATGTGCATGAAGCCTGCTGCGCCCAGGATGGCATAGCAGACTACGAGTGCGCCGACACCTACTTGGGTAAACATGAATGCTATGAACTTCCTCAAGCAGTCTTTTATTTTCTCCCGGGGGTCACTCTCGGTGGTCGACGACGAGTCCTTGCTCCTAAAAGACCCGTGGACACTAGAGTGCAGGGGGTGTGCGCGCTCCATTTTCAAATTGGAGTAAATGAAGCAATTTTACAAGGAGAGTAGTACGCGGCCGCGGATTAATGCGAAACGCGTAAATACGTCAGACGCGATTTATTTCTGGAATTCCATTGGCGCCGCGCCAGAATATTGCAATGATTACAAAACATTACGATCTAAAGTTTCTTTAACTTTATGAGTATAGATCATTTTCAAGAAAATAAATATGCGTGCAGTGTTATGCATTGATGTGTAAGTATATTGAGTATTTCATACATTTAATTCTTTATAATAATAAACTATCTACTTCTTAAATATATTTTTTGCGACAAATCTTTAGTTTTTATTGGTTTAAATTGCATATTTAAGGTATACGCAGAACATGATGATATACATACATAGTACTTACCATGTTTCTTGTTTTACATCAAACACAAAGGTTCCTTTGAAAATATATTGCACTTGAATATTATAAATACTATTCACAGATTTCCTAAAAATTTAACAGTTAAACCCGCCAACGATCACTAAATGTGTATTAACTATTGAAACCGAAAACTTGTTTATTTTATCGTTATCAGCAAAATGGAGATTTAATGATTTGAATGATTAATGTCAATGTCATCATAATCATAAATCACAATATACGCAGCTATTATATTGTCAATAATTTCATTCACAAACCTTTTCATAAATTTAATTGAACTTTTTGAAACGCAATTCTAACTCGATTTATAATATTTTATGTACGTTAGATGTTTATCACGTTTAATAACAATAATCAAACATAAAGCTTCAAAATGTATTCTAGTAACGAATAATATAAATCTCAAGTTTCACGTGTGATTGAAAAATGGAACACAGTTAACTTGACATTTCAAATGTCTTGTAAATTTTAATGTCAAAGTCATTCTTCGGTGTTGACTTATTTGAGTATACTTTTATCGTAATTTAAAGTGGAAATTACTTCGCCAATCTATTGAATTACTGTTTTATCGTACTATCTGATTTATTGTGTGCAACAATGCAAATAAATGACACGTGGCATATATTCGAATAAGAAACTCCTATAACCGGTAACTACAATGGGCTATAAGAAGAAGAAAAACGTTATTATTCTGTCCCTATGTGTGGTTGCTTGCTTTATTTTATACCAGCTGTATTTCTTTTTAACTATTACATCGGTGGCAAGCGATAACAAAATTCTTCTTGTATACCACGACGAGGCAAAGGACGTATTACATTTACGGTCAGAGCACGACAAGTTTATAAGTGAGAGTGGGATTCTAAGAGGTGTTCACTTTTCGAACGTGCAGCATTACCGGCCGGATGTGAAGAATGAATTTAAATGTAGAACGTCGGAACAGCGAGTGCCGTTTGAACAAGTCAACGATGATTTTTGTGACTGTGAAGATGGAACTGATGAGCCTAGCACTAATGCATGTCCAAATGGTGTATTTTATTGTGAAAATCAGGCTCAGAAAAAGTTTATAACTCAGCACACTGTGCCTTCTAGTCAAGTGAATGATGGTATCTGTGACTGTTGTGATGGTTCAGATGAGTGGCTCCATAAGTCAGGCCAGAAGTTAGTCAGCCAGACTGATTCAAAAAACCACAATCATTATGTTGTTCACTGCCCGAATATATGCAACAAACATTTCTAAAACACTTAGGAAATTAAAGATTCCATGATAAATTTGATATTATATTTTTTATTTCCATTTTTTTATATTATTTTATATAAATAAGAAATTATTTAAGCCAAATGTGGTCATTTGGTTGTGTTCAGTGCTAAATTACTTTTATTTAATAATTTCAAGATGGTGGTATTGTAGAACTATGAATATGCAGAATTGCATCAAATCAAAGCGGCTATTTATCTGTATTATAATATTTTTGTTGGTAAAGTCTAATTTATATATTTAGTATGTAATATTCGTTTGTGTATTTTTAATTTTTTCCACTGTAAAAATACCGATCCATTCTACCAGAATTGCTCTATCTTAATAATAGTCTCACCAATAGTAAATAATTTGTGAAAACTTATATTGCACTGAATAGCAACTTTTTAACACCATTTAACTTTACTTGTTTATTGTATTTTTTAATTACTATATACTCAGTTCTGTATTTTTACATTGTATTGTAGTGGCATTTTTCCAGAGAAAGACCAAGAGCTGCTATAATAATTGAAAATATTGAAAACAGAAAGGAATAGATTGATAAATTCCAGGGTTTATTAAATTTTATAGTATTATCGATTCATTCGTAACTTATGTAAATAGATATGTGTGACGTCAGCCTGCACCATGCAAATGGCCACTTCAATGATCAGTCAGATCTCTCGTATTACATGTTTCACATTAATATTAAAATTAGCCCATAGAATACTTGCAAAAATTTTCTATGCATTACCATTATTATTATTTTGACATTATCCAACCCCTAGTTGTGTACTTATGCACTTAGTAATGTTTCTTTTATACATCAAGTATAAGTATATTATGTAGTAGTACGCGTGACATAAGTCCGCTCGCTAGTGGAGAAGCGTGCGTAAAGTGCGGGCTTAGGTCACACTGTGCTATAAAATATATTTTATTTCTGAGAAAGAAAATTACAGTGTGCCCTCGGTTGTGTATATATTATTTTGTTTTACAATATTTTACTTTCATATACTGTGCACTACTTTGTAAATATCTTCAAGACTGATGTAAGTTTTTAAATAAAGCAGTGGTTAGTATGTAAGAAGGAACTGTGTTTCATTGTAATTAATTTAAATAAAACAACATGCATTAAGTAACATGTCAGTTCTATGCTTTGTTCTTTAGATTAAATTGTTTTCGTTAGGATTGAAACAGAAGCCACCCTAGCGATGAGGAAAAATAAAACAAAATTATTCTCATATATTTATAACACTGTCCAATAAGAACTGTACAAAAATAAATAAAAAAGCAGGTATAGTTTGATTTTAACAATGCCGCTATAAAATGGCAATACTAAAACAATACTGATGGGTTGCCAAACGTCAGTGTTATTTTGGTCGGTTGGTTTGGCATGGAAAAATTAGATTAGGTGGCAAAATAAGTATTTAATCCTAGTAAAGCCCCACTACTTTACTGGATCTATCTCGTCTCCTTTATGAAACCATCTCATCATCATCATTTTCTAAATGGAAATTATTAGGGTCTAATTACAAACAACTAAAATAAATTAGGATTAGATTTCTAATACATGGCCGTAAAACAAATGTAAGGGAAAAAAATAGGTAATAATAATAATATATAAAATAAGTAAGTAAGATTGAACTACCGAAAATGTCATAATCACTGTAGTTGATCAATATAAATTATTTTAATTGTTTTATTATTGTTCTGTTTGAAACATTTCTGTTAACAATTTTTTAATTTAATGTGGGTAAGTAGATAATGACAATGGCAACTTGATAATAACTGTCAGTTTAATTGACGTTAAGTGTTGCTAACTACTATAAAGTTTCCTTTTAAAATTGTGTAGTATGTTGAATAAAGATCTTAATAATATAATTATGTATTTGCATTTATTTGTTAAATATTTTAATTTGTATTGCAACAGAAAATATTAAACTTTTTCTTACCTTTTTACTACTTCATAATCGCCATATTTTCAACAGTCTCTTAAATAGGCTTTGGCTTGATTTGTTAACGAAGGGGGCCAGAAGCTCGTTCGATTTTACAAAGAATTGTCGTCGCGACTGGTTGAAGTTTCAGGAGACCCGAGGACTGGTGCGTATTTTGGCCAAAGAATCGGTTTGGCCATATAACATGGAAATGCAGCCAGCCGTATTGGGACTCTCCCAAGAGGCAGTAATCTAGACTCCTTATTTTATCTTTAGTTTATACCACTTTTAATTTTATTTTAGTTTTAATGAGTATTGTTTTAGTTGTTTTTTTATTTGTAAAATTCTTTGTTATTAATAAACGATGTTTAAAATGCTTTTGGGGTAATATTGTTCATGGAACTGGCATCATTGCTATCTCGTCTGTCACTGTCAGTGCTATAAAGTTGACAATTGTCATTTTTCTTCTCATTCTTAATTTCATGTTCTACGAAAGCCGGCGATTTATCGAGCATTCCAGAACATTGTTAATTAACAAGCAGTAACCGTTTCTGTAGAATTCGCTCGTTTACATTCCTACTTTAAAACCAGAAGCAATAAAAATGACGATGGAACATGGCGTTGATATAACCAAGGAGGGCGATGGAGGTGTTTTGAAGAGGATCATCAAAGAGGGCGAAGGCACCGAGACTCCCCACGCGGGCTGCGATGTCACCGTGCACTACACTGGCACGCTGCTGGACGGGACAAAGTTCGATTCCAGCAAGGATAGGAACGAGCCGTTCGAATTTCCACTCGGCAAACGTTAGTACAACCTTACTTATTTTGTAAATTTAATTATGGTTGATTGGTTTTGTTTTATATCGTGGAAAGCAGTTTAACTGGTGGTATGATAATTACCACCTGCTGCCAATAAGCATATAAATTCAATAATTTTCATAATTCATAATTTCTTTGATTAGATTATATCATGATCATCTAAATAGGTGCTTCTGGAGCAGAATCAGGCAGAAAGTCTATAAATTTATCCATCTATCTATTTAAGTAAACATCCATGTCAAGAATTATTAAAGGTGTTTACCTTATAAGCTTTATAAATTACAACCTTTTTAAAAGTTAGTAAAAAGTGGGAATTAAGTAAGGTGTTTTGGGGTAACTTAGTATAATTTCGATTGCAAGGAATTTCTGTTTATACTTAGCAGTTAGTGTCTGGCTTGAACTCAGGCATAGAAACTGATGAATATAGCATTTAACTGTAAGTTGACACATCATGAAATTGCTTTTGGTGGTTACTTTAGTGCAGTGGTTCTCAAACTTTTTTTTTAGAGCACTTTTGAATTGAATTGAATTTGTATTATATTTGTACTATAATTAAAGAAAAAAATATAATGGAAGTACTCCCACGGGGCCCTTGCAAAGGCTTTGCGCAGCCCAGGGCTTCTCGGAGCACACTTTGAGAATGGCTGCTTTAGTGAATAGAGACCCCGTTATATCAAAATTTACCAGTTATACCAGATTACCAGTTAGGGTAATAAAAAAATTGATTACAAAATTCCACCCATACGGACAAGATTAATAAAAGACAGTTAATCATAAAATCAAATATTCTCATGCGTCTTAACTTTTAGCTCGGCTTAATGTAGGATTACTACACAATGACAAATATATTTGCTTGACCGAATACTGACCCCAAAATGTACAATTCAATTTTGCAAGGCAAATGACCGTATATGCCATAAATATTTATGTTTCACTGTGACCAGATCCATCATTACGAGTACTTGAATAAGTTAATTGTGTGCATATTTTAGCCATTATCACAAATTGCTATTGAACGATATACCGTTAGCGGTGTGAGAGACACCACTCAACTTTATTTCTGCATAGAGACAAACTTATCTGAGGAATATCATACATGTAAACCCAACCTCAGGTGGGATTATAATCTTATCTTGGTCAAAGCGTGGATAGCCCTGCGGATTGTGTAGATCTTAATGGATCTGTAAAGTTAAGCAACGTCGGGCACAGTCAGTAGAGAGATGGGTGACCTCTTGTGGCGAAAATTTCATGTGCATTTTCAGTCCTTCCGAGGGCATGTTAAGCTGTCCTGGTTGTGATCATTGGGTAGCAATAGATAGCAATATACCTTGTTGAAGGCCTTATGGGTGGTTTGAAATCATTCCACTCGGGTTGGCCACTGACCCGTATCTCCTCCACCAAAACCTATTGGAGCAGCGTGGTGGAGTACGCTCCAGGCCTCTCAATTGTGGGAGAATAACTGTGCCCAGCAGTGGAACATAAAAATAGTTGCGATAACAAAATTTGTTTGAAATATGTTCATGGGTGACAGTGGCTGTTGCCATGTGGATTTTATCCTGTTTGTTAGTTTTCTAAACTATTGTAATAAATATTATGTGTGGTTTTGAATTTTATCAATAAACCACACTTTTCCTTTATGTGGTTGATAAATTAAAAACTCATATTTACCGATAAAAGTTAGAATAAATATCTGGGAATGGGAATAGGCAAAATGTAACAAAGTACAATCATAAGTTGGTACCACTGTAGCCTCAGGGAATAATGTACTTTGATCAACAACAGGTAGGACTCTAAATTAATTAATTAAATCTAACCACTTACTACTTGTGAACAGCAATTTGGTTTGATAATGAAAGCTTATCAGAAGTATTTGTAACCTTTCCACATATACAGGGTGCATTTTTCAATTGTGTGTGTGGATGGGGAAATCTGAAACTATAAG
>DWPV01006122.1:0-11788 GCA_018251915.1 Urbanus proteus proteus
CCATGGCACCCACGACACAGGAGAAAATCCTACTGTGGGGCTATGAGTGTGAAGCGTTATTTATTATTTATTTATTACTATAAGAAGATATTTATAAAAAAGTTTATTTGTAAAAACCTATATTTTAAAATTATTTTTCTAAGGTATTAATATGACGTAGCATTAGTTTTATAATCAATAATTAATTTATACAGAAAAAATATTACCTGTATTTTTCTTTCATTCTAATACATTTTTTGAACTTATAACTGTACATAGTAAAAATACAATATTTTATTTCTTACATAATTATAATTTGAATTGGTCAGGATTGGTCATAAAATAATAATAATCGCTGAACATTATTCGTTTAAAGTTGTCATTCATACCTTTACCTTTTCTGTTACCTTACCAAGGTTCGAATTGTAAAGAAATCTGAATAAATGATTTCATAAGATTACTTGAAAAAATCATGGTAGAGTAATGGCAAAAACAGCGGTAAGTAACGCAATCGACCATTGGATGACTGAGTTCATTGGTTTAAGACTTCACTTATAAGGCTTTATTGATTTAGAGTTTAAATTCTAGTATTTGTGCGTAAATCTCTATGTTTTTTTTCATAGAGTTCAACACCAATAATTATATAATATCCATCTGAATTGAATACTTGTTGGCTTTTAAAACTCTTCAAAGCAAGAGTAAGTTTTATGTTCTGATACGGTAAAGGAAGATACGGTAAAGGAGACAGTTATTCGAGGCGTTCTAACTTAGTACTCAGGAGTAATAACAACTAATCTTTGGCCGACCTCAAATAGGACTGTGTTCTTATCTGAGGTTGATTACAAATATCCATGGGTGGCAGTGGCCACTTACTGATTGGCTGCATGTTCATTTGCTACTTCCATAAAATACAAAGTACGCATAATTTACACAAAGATATTATTTTGTTAACATAAGTTACTTTGCCCTTTTTTTAAAAGGTGGTAGGAGGTAGTAGATTCAACTCCGGCGGCATCACCTCCACACCTTAATAATGCTGTGTTACGCGATGTTGTGGTCTGGTCTGAAGGATTGCTTTCCACACACCTGACCCCTGACTTTAATTCTACAGGCCAGAAACAGAGCATGTTGCTAGACTACGAAGTTACTAATAGGCCTGATCCAACCTAATTACCAATATTATGATATTAACTACAAACATATCAGTTTCAAATTAACCCTATCATTATATGAAACCAAACCTCCATTACCCGAAGCTCACAACCGCCTAGAGGCAAAAGCGAGTATGTCACAAACAACTCAAAAATAAAAACGAAAAGTTCCAATTACAATTTAGCCTTCGGACAGAGACAAACATTTTGCAGTCAATTTTACGCTCGGACTGTTATTGTTTGATGATGGAATTCGTATATATTTGGATTCGTGTTTAAATATTTATATTTCTATTTTATCGGGTAAAAATGGTAGGAATAAATTGTAGGTACTCCCTTATTTATGTCCCATTTTATGATATTTATACAAGTAGAAACAAATAATGATCAATTTAATTTGTTATGGTTATTTTAGTTAATTTATTAATATTTTTAGGTTAAGTTTTTTATTTAAGTTCTGTATGTTTGATTATTTTAATGATCAATTAGTTATAATACAATGGTTGTGAATTCAATTTAGATAAAAATTTAATAATATCAATATAGACATTATATCGATAGATGATTATTTCAACTGTATACTCGTAAATAAAGCATTTTAGTATTACTGTATACTTACCTTACTATATTAAAAATATTTGACATAATGTAAATATAAGTTTACGTAACAGTTATAATATAACGTAGCTTGTAGCTATAAAATATTACGTAGCTTGTAGCCATAAAATATTACGTAGCTTGTAGCTAGAACTTCGTAGCAAGATACGTAGTAACGTAGACGCGTCTACGTTAAATATTAGTCTTATACGAGTATCTTTTTTTCCATAATTAACCGGTTAAACGCATGTTTGTTTTTGTTTCTTCACAAGTTTTATCGTTAAAACTAACATTTTGTATCTCTTTTCCTATAAATATAAACACTTTCTACAGTCGTAGCCTCACAGTAGGATTTTGTCATGTGTCTTGCGTGTTATAGACACACACATACTCGAATAAACAAACACTAAAATCCAGAACAGAAATCTAAATTCACGGTTTAGATGTCTGTCTGACCGGGATTTGAGTCCGGGACCCATTGTGAATTAGACTACAAGTAAACTCTACGTCACGCGGGTCGTTGAAATATATAGGCAACGTTGAATAACGAAAACATAAAAGACATTGACATGACATCAGTACATTCAGTATCGCATTCAAATCGCATCAAATTAAAATCATGAACATATATTCATATATATACCAATAATATATCGATACCGATATTTAAGTTATAACCTATGCTATTAGCAACAAATTTAACTCCATTATCAGACATAAATCGGATAGCAAACTTTTAACGCTAAAACCAGTATTAAGTTTATTCACGTGTATAACGACATATAAAATGCTGAACGTTAAACGGTTATAGCGCATAAAACTGTTTCCACCGTTTATGGTTTAAATTTTAAAGGTGTTCCGTGACTATTTTTTAAATAGAGCATTGAGGAAATCTTTTTACGGACAATAAAAACCGCATTCAAGTTACTTTGCTTTATTTTATGTTAAACCATACTATAACCGTGTCATATCAAACAGATCGAGTTTAAGGATGGTAAAAAGATCTATTTCGTCGTACAAAAATACGTATTGATTACATTGTGCGTTTTCTTAGAATTACGATAATAGAATACGATAGAGCTACAAGATTCAAATCACAATACAACCAATTCGTTGGAATTTATCTCCTGTTTTTTTGGCTTACCTATACATCTTATACAAATAAATAAAATTGAAGTGCCTGTTTGTGATTTTAAAATAACATTATTTTACTCGATGCATGTGAAAGTATACAAGACACCTAAAACGAAAATGCAATTTTTTGTCTGTCTGTCTGTTTGGCTGAGGTAATCTTCTAAATTGCTGGACCGATTTTGACGGTATTTTCACTGGAAGATAGCTGAAGGTCTAAGGCGTACCATAAGCTACTTTAATTTTTTAAAAATTCATTGACGCACGCTCCACACTCATGCGCGCACCGTCGCGGGAGAGCGAGATGACATTTATGTTTAAATATGTCTTTTTAAACAAAGGTGAAACGGCGGGGATAAGCTAGTCCATATAAAACAGTAACGTTTGACTCTTTGACAGATATAGATAAGGCGGTGGCATTACACTCTACTCACGAAGGGTTGTATCACCTTCAAACATGCTCTTATTCTACAGTTTGAAACAATAATACGAATAATATACCTTCAGCAGCAAACATTATGAGTTATACCTTCGTCCTTAGATTTAAAAAGATACCAAAAGGTAAATTTAAACAAAGATCGAATATGTCAGATTACAGCCGTCCATGGAAAATTTTACATTTCCTCGAATGTTATATCTTACGTCAGTTTTAGGGTTGTACCTTATTTATCGATGAAGAAACGGACGATCGCATTCATGTAATGTAAAACTACGTCCAGCTCTTTTTCTGTTTTATAACAATAACTAGCTGATACCCGCGGTATTACCCGCGTTAAAAAGTAAAAAGGAATACATATTAAAGCATTGATAACACTCCACTCTCCCGCGACTCTATCATTTATACCAGATCATAATCTATCTCTGTACCAAATTTCAACCAGATCCGTTTAGCCGTTCTAAAGTTATAGCGTAATAAACATCCATCAATCCATCCATCCTCACAAACTATCAGCTTTACAATATTAGTAAGGTGTAAGTCTGATTATTATTTTAGTTTAGTAGTGGATATGTTTAGATACAATTACACGATGCGTTCCAATTTAGTACTACTTGAAAAAAGACATCTTCATTATTTTCCATATGTAATATGTATGTTTAAATACAATTTGTGGGCCAAGGACGTACAGAGAAATGCAAACTAACCTCCAGAATAAAATTCTGGGGATCGAATCCAGATCATTTGCACTTCAGACCAGTTTAGTTACCAGCACAACGTGGCGATCGTTGTTTCTGGTGGAGCTGTAACATATGGATGAATGAGGGGATACCCTTTCTATACTTTGGCGTTTGCAAATCGCATGCATAAATCATACTTTTGCATACTGGAATACAGTCGCTGAGCTCATCGAAATGTGCTTTGATACTCGTTTTATATTTTAGTATGCAATACCTTGAATTAGCATTGATTGAAGAATAAATGGAGAAGGCGTATAATATGTGTGATTTTTTATCAAAATAAGTGTTTATATCCTTTTGCTCTACATTCTCAAAATGTGATTTGCATAATCAAGTTTGTACGTTTTACGATACCTACCATATTACTAGCATTTAAATGAGGCAAATAAATTTTTTAAATTTTAGTAGTCGCATTTTTGTTTGTAACTTGATTATCATTTAAGATTTTTAATAAATTTCACCCACCTCGTTCAGCTCACCTCGGTCTATCAATATTTATATTAGTAAATACTTTTTATCGTTTTTTTACACTTTACTTTGTACGTTTACAAATAGTAATAGCAAATATTAATTGTTGTAATGAGAATAATTTTAAATTAAATTGATGACGTATGATTAAAAAAATGATACGTGGACTAGGATTAGGAAAGCTATGAGCTTAACGTTCATAACTGGTTAAACTGCTATTGAATAATTTTTAACAAAAAACTTAAAATACAATAAAAGCATCTGATACTTATTTGAGTCCTTGAATCTCCATTTTTCGTAACTCCATACCAATATATGGAAATGCACAAGTCAGGTTAAACTTTGGATGGAGCTTACGACACTAATATGCGAGTTCTGTAAAACTTTCGCAGTTAAATATCGTTTCTGACACCTATGGTTTACGCCGACACGTCACACGTCTTAATAACTTAATGTTACTCTCTTTAAAATTTTTGTTTGTAATGTTTTTCTTTCACAATCCTTGTTATGTTGAGTATATTTACCCTCCAAGATTAGAAAAGCAATCAGTTGATTTGCCTTAATAAGTGAAGGAGCAACTTTTATATATTTTCGTTTAGAAAATAGTTATTTTATAATATTTCCATATATTTCAGCTTCAATAAGTTTGTATACAAAATTAAAAAATGGATGATAGGTAAGCTCAGATCTTTTACGTAACTTGTTGTTACGTACGTAAATTGTTTTTATCTTTACATATAAGGCAAATAGAAATAAAAACATTATTAAAGGTGAAAGATATATTCAAAAAGTTTAATATTAAAGGTATGGTATGGTGCATGAAAATGTCTTTGAACTGCCCTCCTGTAAAATTGACTTTTGGACATACGATAGATTACTTGGGAGCGATGGATAAAATTACATTTCTATATAATATAGTCTTTTTTCGAACTTCTTATGCCAAAACTTCTACGATAATGCATGTATATTAATAATATGCATGATAATGATAACTTTCGGTGTCAAAGTAAATGACGTGTTCTCGATGTATTTTACTAAAATATTTTTATTTGCTTCCCTAATAATATAACTAGATCCATTTATTAACATAGCAAATGTTTGTAACATACGCCCTGTCTGTACGTCTCAACAAAATCAGCATACATTAGGAAGGGAACAGAACTTGGCTAATGTAATGTGAATGTCAAAGTGTTGCGAGGAACCGAGTTGCGAAGGCATTTGCATCGAGAAACAGATAAGAGCACTTCGTCTAGGGTTAACGAGATAAACTAAGTTTATTGTAACCTATAACTACTTAGTAAGGTGTTAGCGGTGTTGCACACGAATAAACGAATCACAAATGACTTAAGCAAATTCAGTCGGGAATCGAACATATAGAAGTGAAAGCAAAAAGTTATAGTTGAAACAAAAGTGTATATACTATTATAACACTAGCTGATGCCCGCGATTTCACCGCGTTTGAAAAGTAAAAAAGAACACATATTTAAACATAAATGCCATCCCGCTCTCCCGCGACTTTTCAAAACTAGAAGTAGCCTTTGTTACGCCTTAGACCTTAAGCTATCTTCCAGTGAAAGTCCCGTCAAAATCGGTCCAGCCGTTTAGATTACCTCAGCCAAACAGACAGACAGACAGACAAAAAAAATTAATTGCGTTTTCATTATAAGTATCGTGTATACTTGCATATGCATTGAAGAAAAAAATGATATTTTTAAATCACAAACAGACCCTTCAATTTTATTTATTTGTATAGATTGACAGGGGTGTGACAGAGGAGCATCCGCAGCCAAACTACAAGAGGTTTTGTGAAAACTATAAGCTTGTGTATTGCTTATGTACTGATTGAATTGGAATACCTAATTACTACACGACTTACCGCACTACCTACGTTACATTACCGCATCAACCAATTACAAACAACCACACACGACTCGCTCCATTTATTCACACAAATCATGTTTACAAACTGTATTTTCCATTCAAAAGCCATATTTGTTGATACCATACATGTTTAACTGTGTGTTTACAAATACCAGTATACGTTGATCTGTTAGTAAACGAAAATCGATTTTAGTTCTTTGGAATAAGGTTGTAGTTTCGTGTGTTATAATGGTTGTGGTCTTTGAGGTCCATTTGATGCCTTTGATGTTTGTTTGATATCATCTATCGAATTAATATTAATAACTTTAATAAAATATTTGTAAAGAAAACGTAATTTGACCCGCGATAGCGAGGTCATTATATAGGTCTTACACGCAGGTCTCAGGTTTGATGCAATATGTAATTATGAATTTAGAGTTCTACTTCGATTTTAACCCAGAGAAGAAAAAAAGGCACTTTTTGTAATCAAAATTGTGTGTGATTACTCATGTGTGCGTATTTATAAACGCACACATAAGTAATCACGCTTCTATTAAAAAAATGGCTCTCTTTTTAACTACAGCCGAGCAATAAGGTAAATCGGCTATCTGTTGGAAGGTACCGTCGCCTATGGACATTTGCAATACAAGGGAAGCCAATGCTACGCAGGCTTTAAAGAAGAGCTCTTTCTTGAAGAGCCGCATGTCACAGCGCTCCGACAATACTTCAAAAGGAAGAAGAAAAGGCTTTGTGACCTTGGCACGACATTTCAAATTTGAACTTATTTGTTGATTCTTTTAGCAAATCGTTTTATGTTGTTTGTAGAAACATTTTATCGTTTGTACTTACAAATAAATTTGGGGCCTTTGAAAAATCTCACAATCCGACTTAAAAATCTCATAGATACTACAAACGGAAATATGCTACAACAAACGCAATTATAGGTCTTCTTGGTTAACCTGGTCTACCTGGTCAACCGGGTCTACTTGGTCTTCCTGGTCTTCCTGGTCTACCTGGTCAACCGGGTCTACTTGGTCTTCCTGGTCTACCTGGTCTATCTGGTCTTCTTCGTCTACCTGATCTTACTGGTCTACCTGGTCTACTTGGTCTCTCTGGTCTACCTGGGTTACTTGGTCCACTTGGTCTACCTGGTCTTTCTGGTCTACCTGGTCTACCGAGTCTACTTGCTCTTCTGGTCTACCCAGACTTCCTGGACTTTCTGGTCTTCCTGGTTTACCTGATCATCCTGGTCTACCTGGTCTACCTGGATTACTTTGTCTACTTGATCTTCTTGGTCTTCCTGGTGTACCTGGTCTACCTAGTCTACCTGGTCCACCTGATCAACTTGGTCTTCCTGGTCTTCTTGGTCTACCTGATCTAACTGGATTACCTGGTCTACTTGGTCTAGCTGGTCTTTCTGATCTACCTGGATTACGTGGTCTACTTTGTCTTCCTGGTCTTCCTGGTCTATCTGGTCTTCGTGGTCTACCTGGTCTTCGTGGTCTACCTGGTCTATCTGGTCTACCTATTCTATCTGTGCCACTTGGTCTTCCTGGTCTTCCTGGTCTTCCTGGTCTACTTAGTCTATCTGGTCTACTTGGTCTTTCTAGTCTACCTGGTCTTCCTGTTCTTCCTGGTCTTCCTGGTCTATCTGGTCTACCTGGATATCCTGGTCTACTTGGTCTTCCTGGTCTACTTTGTCTACTTGGACTACCCGGTCTTCCTGGTCTTCCTGGTCTACCTGGTCTACTTGGTCTTCCTGGTCCACCTGGCCTACCTGGTCTTCTTGGTCTTCTTGATCTATCTGGTCTTGGTCTTCCTGGTCTTCCTAGTCTACCTGATCTTACTGGTCTACCTGGTCTACTTGGTCTTTCTGATCTACCTGGGTTACTTGGTCCACTTGGTCTACCTGGTCTTTCTGGCCTACCTGGTCCACGGGGTCTACTTGCTCTTCTGGTCTACCCGGACTTCCTGGACTTTCTGGTCTTCCTGGTTTACGTGATCATCCTGGTCTACCTGGTCTACTTGGTCTACTTGGTCTTCCTAGTCTTCCTGGTCTTCCTGGTCATCCTGGTCTACCTGGCCTACCTGGTCTTCTTGGTCTTCTTGATCTATCTGGTCTACCTGGTCTTCCTGATCTTCCTGGTCTACCTGGTCTTCCTGTTTGTAGAATTGGAAAAGCTGGAATTATGAATTAAATACATCCTACTACCTACCCTTACTTATTTATTGATACAAAACAGATACTCAATTTTATTTTTTGATAAACGATTAATTTATTTCTCCTTTTCTCCATAACAATATTATTTAGATAAATGAATTGTCAAAATACAATTCAGTACCAAATTGGATTGCTTTACAAAAATTTACGGTATATTTTGAATCTTATCTCATTGTGATAAGGGTACGGAATTGTTAAGGAAATATCGTTATAGGGTAACTGGACAAGGCGATCCATCAAAGTCAAAATTATTTATTGACTGTCATCCTACTTATGAATTCAATTATAATATTGATAACATGATAACCTAGTGGTATAATCGACCACTCAAGTTTCAGTCGAAGGTGTAGGTATCTTGAAGGTGGAAGAACCCCATGTAGTTCGACTCCGGGGGCACCACCACCGATTTCTGTCTTATAGCGGCAGTGTTAAGCATTGCTGTGTTCTGGATTGAAGGGTGTGGTCAGGGAGACAGACTTATCCGAGGCGTTCCATCTCAGTCCTCAGGGGTAACAACGCAGCTGTGATCAACCCCAGGTATGACCGTGATCATACCATCAGGTCGACTGCAAGTTCGTTTGCTACTAACATGTTATAAAAAAAGGTCCAAGGTTCGGACCCTGGTTTGATATACTACCTGACTTTCTAGTTATTAATTATATCATTTACTTTTATGGTGAAAGATATAGTTACTATAGAACATATCTGACCGTAACATTAACTAAGCATACCATAAAACCTTTCCTGATTTTTTATTTCATGGAGAAGAAAAACATTTTTTTAGTTATGATTACAACCTTCTTAACTAAGCCATGCTAAAGTATTGAATGATTTTTGAAAATAATAATAGATTTTTAGACAATATTCTATTTTATTTTCACACTAAAACAATATTTTCAATTAAAATTACTAGGTATTTATTAAGCTTCCATACAACATGGTTTTAAGGGTGGTGATGTTATACTTATACATTTACCTTTCTGAGCATATTAACTTGATATTACAAGCAAAACGGTATGATTCTGTTAACAGGTATGGTTCTAGTTATGCATAGATAGAATGTTTAGAATTATCTCCAAACAGTATCAGATATGCTTCCTCAAACAGATCATAGATACGCCTGCGGGCTTAATTGGTTAAGTGGTGGAGACTGCTACAAACTCAGACAGCGTAAAGGGTGTCTTCGTATTTATCGACGTAAAGTCAATTAGTCAATTCAATTAAGATGCATTCAATTTTGGTTCTATGGAACTAGTGTTCCACAAGGTTCTATTCTTGGTCCATTTTTATTTTTAGCTCATATTAATGATATGTAATATGTTGTAAAGAAGTAGTTTTCTTAACTTATAACACTTCATTCGTTTTAAAAGTAAAACGATTAACGCAGCATAGTGACTAAATACTCTTTGCTTGACTTAATTCAAATAATCTCGTGCTTAATTGTAATAAAAAGAAATTAATTCAAATTGTTTTTGAGCTATTTTGAATTTTAGGCTTTTAATTAATCAAGTATACAATATATAATTAGTGAACTCGAGCATTTCTTCCGCGCTCTTCGAAAAATTATCCAAATCCATCTTTAGAAAACCTATCATATCCATCATTGCCAACTATAAATGGTACGAGTAAACCTTGCAAACACTTATTATGACTGAGATTAAAATCAGTTGACCGGTTTCAGAGATGAATATTATAAATGAATAAAATAGTTGATATATATGGGGATACCCTTAAGCAAACCTTGTTTCCTTATTATAAGACCACACATAATGTAACGTTATACATTTATCACAAAATCAGTCAAGATGGAAATTTCCGCAGCTAATATACGTAAAATATACTAAGTTTTAGGAGGAGACATAATTCATTTTTATCTCTCTGCTCACTTTCCCTCATCTCACATATGACCAAAAAATATACACCACCATACATTATGTTTGGCCAAAGTAATGTCTGAAATTATTAAGTATTAAAAACATTCATATAATAATTATAATTAAAATTAAAACAATCGCTTTTCACCGGTGAATTAATTTTACAATAATTACTTTCTTAATCGCCTAACATTTACAAAAATGCGAAAAGGAAAAAAATATATTTAAATTTTTAACGAAACGTTACCACGATATTAACCCTTGGACGTGACAAAACCACCCTGGGGGCGGTAAATTTCTTTAAACACTTCTCATTATTCGCAATAGCCGCATTACAGTTTAACCCTTCAAAGCAGATGGGGTCCTTTTCAACCCAGTAAAGATTGTGCATACTTAAAGCAAAGATATAATTAAAATTACGTTATAGTCACGTTGAAAACTACTTTATCAGATTTCAAGACAAAACAAATATTAAATTTATATTTAATGCACTAATTATTTAGAAATAATTGGTAAGTGGACTCAAATTGTTATGTATTGGTACATGCTAATGTTTTCTAACAGTAGCAAGGAAACAAATTTTATAATTGTACAGCATTTGTAATAACTTGTTAATATTATTTTATCGTGTGCTTTTGTACCATGCGGTGTCGCTCTTGAATGTGATGGATGGATTATTTCCTTACAGTTTCTTTAACTATAAAAAATCTTATTTAATTTTACTGACAAAAATAACAGTAAGCCAATTTTATTATTCTCTCTCTCTCTTCAGCCGAGATTAGTCCACAGCAGCTCATAAATTGTATTAATACCCTTATTTCGATATTGAAAGTTTTGAAATTAGGTTTAACTTCCATTTGTAACACGATTAAACTACGTTTTAGTCACAAATATATTTCACAATATAGCTTGCAATGTACAAGAATACATAGCTTGCATTGTATCACAAGCTTAACAGATCGCGTGAAGTCATCAGCCGACGTCATCTCATCACTCCACATTTCGGCGTATTAGGTTTTGACAGATATTGCGAAATGTCACATAAAACGCACGCAGATCCCGTGCTATGGCATGGGGAACTGGATTGCGGATTATATCCTTAATTCAATTGCATTGGGAATATTGCAATTTACAACCGTGTTCGTGGTATGTATGAAATTTAGAACTAAAGTTAGATAGGCGGGATAGGTGATGTTATGGAGATTATCCTTTTTATTTGTTGTATTTGTAGGGGACTGATAATAAATTTATTGTGGAACTAGCTTTTGCCCGCAGCTTCGCTCACGTGGACTACTGAAATGGGATGAAGATTTTCTATGCATTAAAGCATT
>DWPV01006123.1:0-11787 GCA_018251915.1 Urbanus proteus proteus
TGCTGTTATAAGGCAGAAATAGGTGTGGCGGTGGTGCCGCCGGAGTCGAACTACATGGGGTTCTACCACCTTCAAAAGTACCTACTAAAGTAGGATATTCGGAAAGACATAATGTTGGTAACAAATTTCAGTATGGGACCCTAAAATGATATCAGATGAACATAGTATACTATAGATAGGATATAGCACGAGTGCGATAATAATAACAATATAACAGATTCTCTGTACTGTATGCGTATTTTCTAACTACGACAGCATGCAATAAAATTGACTTACAACAGAAAATATACATTTGTATAGTAATAATAAAATGCTTTCTTGCTTTTTATATCTATCGTCAGGATTCCACATACGTAAAGATAAGCTACTTACGTTTGAGATCTTGACTTCGCATATTAACACTTTTTTATGAACATGAAATGTTTCGCTTTCAATTCAATTCGTACGCACAGTATAAAAAACAATGTTCTTTCAAATATTATTTTTTATATCTGCCTTTCGTAGACTCCTTAATTCTGAGTTTTCTGTTGAAGTCTATCTGATGGTAATTGGCTACTTCCCCAATGGACATCAATCATAAGTAATTTATCTTAATTAATCATAGACGGAACTAATTAAGATTAAGTAGCGCGCATAGTATAGCCTCGCGGTCTGCATAGATCACAACCAATCTACAAAATAAAACAACTTCTGGCACAGTCGGTACATGGATGGGTGTCCGCTATCAGCAAAATTTCATGCGCGTTTCCGAGCTTCGGTGGGCGTGATAAGTGTCAGTCCCGGTTATTTTATCATTGGATTGTTGTTAAACTTACACTACAATGCGGAAATAGGTGTTAAATGTCTTTCACTTACAATTCATGTAGTTAGTCATATTCATCTTAAATCTTTTAGATCGAAATTACAAGTAATACGAGTAGGTACATTAATTCTATATTTTTTTTACCTCAATTACAAGTATTTATTATTTAGGAACTAGTATCAGCAAAAGAGAAAAATCTTATCGGTTTTGAGCTTATTTGTTAATATGTAGTGCATTCCAGGCATTCTATTTTTTATTTATAGTATGGAAATAGCAAACGAGCATGCAGTCCACCTGATGGTAAGTGCCCATTGCCGCTCATGGACATTTGTAATCAACCCTAGATATCATCACAGTCCTACCTGGGGTCGGCCACAGATACGTTGCTACCCCTGAGGCCTAAGTTGAAATGCCTCGGATAAGTACCTATGTCTCCCTTTACACCAGAACACTGCTGTTAAAAGGCGACCCACGTGGCAGAACGGTTAACATACTGCTCTGACGCGCAATGAGTCTCGGGATCGATTCCCGGTCAGACAGACATCCAAATGATGAATTTAGATTTTTGTTCTGGGTTTGGGTGTTTGTGTATTCGTGTATGTGTTTGTCCATGGTACCCTCAACACAGAAGAAAATCCTGCTGTGGGTATATGAGTGGTGGATATGAGTGTAGAAAGCGTTTTAAGTTTTAAAAGGAAGGAATAGTTGGTGGTGCCGCCGGAATCAGACATCACCACGAAGGACTTCTCAGATCTTTTAAGAGCCTTATGCGAGTCTTCATCATAGAAATAACTTATTTATACAAATAACTTATTTTTAAAGGATTTGTATATGCATAGTTTATTATTTCTATTTTCGTGTGCATCATTAACACGCGCGTTGGTACGTGCATAGGGTTGTCACTGTTTTTGAAGAAAAATAATATTTTTTCAAAAACATTGGTAAAAATATAATATACTCACGGATAAAGTAGTTACTCCTAATTACGACATATTAGATTTTAATAAGTTGTAAAATTTGAATGAACGCAGAAAACCTCTCCTACTGTTAAATATTATAGAATACAATTAAGACTTGTAAAGTGAAGTAAAGAATAAGTGAAGTTACTAATTGAAAAGTGAGTAGAATGAGGACAAATTGACCGGAGACAAGACAGACATATGTATCTATTGCTAGTATGAAACAGTTTAGTTGGTAGGCGTGAGTGGCGGTAAACATGGATACGAGGCGGCTAGTTCATACCTCAGGAGTGGCTATACATCTGTAATTGGCGTAATTACCTTGACGTAGAACTTCTGTTTTATGTAGAGTTGGCTGCGTGCTGTTTTGAAATATTTTTATGGTAAAGAGGATTTTTCTGTATGTATAATGCAACTAAAATATAGTAATATCATATTATACAAAGTATGGATGCCCTGTACTCTATGTGTACATACACTACATACGTGCGTGCGTGCGTGAGTCGGGCGGGCGGCCGGCGCCCGTGTCATGTTTAGGCGTGTCGCCGCGTGCGTCTACGTAGGGCAGAAAAAATTAATGTTTCGTGTGTTCATGCATGAAAACACATACTCTTATAAATTCTTTGTTACGCTATGTGGACTGCTAATTGTTATGTAAAATACTTTCGATGTTTGCATACTGAGGCAGTTTGTTATTTACAATCTTTTTTTTTTTTCACAATTCCAAATCGATAACTAACATATTAAAAGTAGGTATTCTATAATTAATTAACATGCTCCAAAATTAGAAAGTATAGCTATAATTAACTATAACTATACATTATAATTCCCATATATTATGTATCTACTACAAATTAAAAGTTTCTTTATAGTTTGGAATTCACATCAAAGCTACTAACTACTTAGAAGTAAAAACATTTTATGAGATTTACAGTTATAGGATAACATAAGTGGTTCTTTATTGTCTAATCAGTCTAATACAATCATATTTAAGGTTTGTGGGCTGCACCCACGGGTTCATTGCACATGTCCATGGGCGGCAACGGCTACTAATGGTTGTCTGCGTGCTCGATTGTTACCTACTACAATCTTATATAATAATATATATTCACGTTTTTTTGTTGTACTTTAATAGTAGTAGGTAAGTATTTGTACTTAAGTTTATCTGGCGTGACTAAGGCCAACTTATTAGATTTATAGCCATAAGCTCTGTGATAGAGCAGCTGCGGGCTATTAAAATGAGCCTTAGGTATAAAATCTTTTTTTTGTCTACATAGTGTAGTTACACAATTTCGCCTGAAAATTAACTTAAACACCTAAAGAGATCGTGAGCGGGCGGTTACATACAGGACAAGATTTGAATTTTTGTGCCCGCAAAACAGTATTTACTCCTAATAAGTAATTAACTTTTATTAAAACACTAATGGTAAGAGCAAGTTAAGAAGTAGTAGGAAGGTGGTGAATTGGTCAGGTCTGTATTACCGCTCTATTTTCTTCTGGCTTGAAACAGCTTTAGCGTTACCGTGAAACGGTGAAAGATTAATGGTGCAGGCTGACTTACATACATATGTGGCGTTCAACTTTATTTTAGAGACTGGCAACACATTATATGATCGGCTTCCAATAGAATCCATATGGAGTTTGTTACAGACGTCCATAGGCGGTAGTGACCACTTGCCATTACGTAAACTGCAGCTTTATTTGTTATTTCATAGATTTTCAATTTCTATAGACCAACGTCGATAAATCATCAATATGGTAATGTGAGAAATTTGATCATAATTCATGAATTCAGAAGAATGATGATGTTAAAAATGTATGAAAACGGTACGAGTTTGTTACGGTTTTGATTTACGTTTACGCCTGTTTTTTCATAGTAAAATTTTAATACCAAAACGGTCCGCTAGGAGCGCTATATGTAAGTATGAGCCCAAACGTAAACGAGGAACTTAATGTAATAAATTCGTATCTTACCTATATAACGCTAAATTACGGTTTTTTACATTTACGGTTTACATTACGTTAAAACTAGCGAGTGTCACTTTGGTGTCATCTCATCTGTCAGCTGTCACTATTGTCAGCGACAGTGTCCGTCTTCTTTTCTCTGTTGTAGTTTATAATAGAAATTAGGATTTCACTTATTTTAAGATCATGACTTTTTAATAAAATCTTGTAAATATTAAGTTAATCACTATCATGGATCACCACAACCGTTCTAGAGGCGATTTAGATGTGGACAGTTTTCGTTCCGACGAGCCGGGCTATGACAGGGCCCGTATGAGAAGACAATCAGGTGGCTTTGTTGATTTGGGAAATGAATCACAATATGGAACAGGTGGACACCAGGCGTCTGGAGCAAATGAGATCTTTGCTGATATTCAGGTAATTTAGCTGGTTAGAATTCAGTACTTGTTGGGCATAAGCAATTAATTTCTCTGATTAAGCCGTACTTTCGATAATCTAGATAAAGACAATATTTTTTATCAATAGAAATGGATCAGTATATTTCTTTGGCATATTTATGATGTACCAAAGTAAAATTAGTTACAATTTGCAGTAAAGGTACATTTTTATTCTATTAATTTACTATGTTACATATAGAAGGAAATTGAGAGTAAAATATTTGAATTTTCAGGGTGATGTTCCATGGTGGAAGTCAAATTTCTTCATATCACAGCCAGTTCTGTTTGGGACGTGGGATGGAGTGTTTACATCATGCCTTATAAATATTTTTGGTGTTATTGTATTTTTAAGATCAGGTTGGATTGTTGGCCAGGCTGGCTTAGTTAATGCAATATTCATTGTGATTTTTACTGGTAAGCTATTTACAATATTTTTGATAAAGTACAATAATTTTTCATGTAATAATTTCTTATGTTTTCGTACAAAATAAATAAGAAAAGTTATTACCACACTAACTTTACAATAATTGGACAGGAAAGAAAATGCAATTTTTAGTACTTATACAGTAATACAACTAATTAAAACATATATTTTCACGAGTATAATATTTGATTTCTATTTCAGTTTTTGTAGCTCTTATCTCAGTTCTCTCAGCAGTGGGGATATGTGAACGATGCAGGATAGAAAGTGGAGGAGTGTACTTTCTGCTAGCTCATACCCTGGGCTCGAGGATGGGAGGGGCTCTGGGCATGGTCTACTGCTTTGGCCAGGTAATAGAAATAGATCCATATTATAAGGCAAATTGAGGAAACAGCTTAACTTTTAAAAATTATAAAGATATGATAAAGATCTTTACCTTTACTACCTACCTACCTACTTTACACAGATACCATACAAATTTTGCTTTATTTTTAATTATAATAAAATAATATTAATAATTAGAAACAGTTGGTTATTTATGTAACATTATTATGTTCTCTAATTTTTGTGACTATCTGTATTATATGTATAAATATTTTAAAATTTTCTTTTCAATAATAATATTTCAGAAATATATGAGAAATAACTGAATTTATCTGAGAAATACTACATAAATATCATTGCATTTTCAGGCAGTTGGATGTGCTTTAAACGTGTTTGGTTTTGGAGAGTCTATGGCAAGCTTGGTTGGAACCGACAACACATGGGCGGCTCGTGGGTTTGCTGTCGCCGCAGTTCTGCTGCTCGGTACTATAAATGTAGCTGGAGTCAAATGGGTCATCAAACTGCAGTTTATCTTGCTCTTGATAATACTGTTGGCCGCACTGGACTTTTTTGTTGGTTCATTCACTGCTGTACCTAGTAAGTTTTAGTAAACTAAGAACTGGAATTATAAATTAGTTAAGGATATTTTATTAATAGTCTTCTACCTACATTTTTAGTCTACTTTATGGATACTAGGTAAATCATAAAATGTACAAAAATCCAATTGCTCAAGTTTATATTCATTTTATAACTTTTGAAGCTTGTTTCATTATTTTTTTTATTAAATTAAATTATGCATTGTGTTGCATCTGTTTGGTCTTGAATAGCATTACACCCTCATTCCCGTGGATGTCAAAGGCAACTAATGGAAAAAATTTGTAGATGGGCAGTGTGGCATTAACACCCACTATGGTCACTAACTTAAATCCTAGGTGACCTGATGAGGTTTTTTACTATTAGTAAAAAACCTCATGAGGTCCAGCTGTGGCCTTTAGAGGGCTAATGGATGAATTAATTAATAAATAACAATTTCTTTAAAGGTGATGAATTTAAAGGATGGCTCAGTGGTACAATGGCAAATAACACTTGGTCAGATTATCAGGAAGGCTACACATGGTTTAGATGCTTTGGTGTGTTCTTCCCAACAATAACTGGAATACTAGCTGGAATTAATATGAGTGGGGATCTGAGGAATCCATCCATTAATATACCTAATGGGTCATTGGCAGCTATCAGTACTGGGTGAGTAATAATGTACTGTGAATATTGAATTGGATATTTCCATATAAAGATGTCATATCCATACCAGGCTTGAATAGGTTGACAAGTCGAAATTGGTCATTTTTCAGGGCTGCCATTTTCAATTTTGAGTTTTATCTGTAAATTGTTGTTTTATGTTTTTAAATCCTTTTTTAATGCAATATTATTATTTTCGTAGGAATTTTCGAATAATATATGCATATTTAATCATTTTACTGTGTTTAAATAGACGTAAAGTAGAATAAAAAAATAGTCATGTCGACTCATCAAAATATTCACGCTTGGTATGGATATAATATCCTTATTAAGATTTGTTACACTCGTGATGTTAATATATTTACATGATATATGTGTATTATGTCAATAACCAAAGTTGTGTACCTAAGAAATAAAAGTAACACTTAAATATTTTTGTTATTTTTATTATCGAAATTCACATTACAGTTTTTGTGATTCGGTTTTGAGCTCTTTTCATAGTAGACCAATAATTAACTCGACCACTGTATAATACTTGTAAAAGTGTAAACAAATTCTCTATGATTATATTATATAGGGAATAATATTGTTTCATTGTTTGTATGTTTGATGATTTATTTTTACAGGACCTTTTTATACCTAATGTTTATAATAACATTAGCAGCCACAGTTACTAGAGATGCTCTTTTGAAGAATTTCTCAATAACAGCAGATATATCAGCAGTAACCATTCTACTTCTTGCTGGATTGTATGTGAGCTCCATGAGTTCTTGTCTGGGAGCTATGTACGGAACGCCTAGAGTATTGCAAAGCATTGCTCTAGAGAAAGTTATACCAGGATTAGATGCTTTAGGACATGGTGTAAGTATTGATTTTCTATCTAAACTTGAATTCACGTGGCCAAGCCCACATACGCCTTTCATGCATTTGTAATTTTACTTTCTAACAAAAATTGTTTTTTTTTTTAACTACATGATATATATTATTGTCTGTTCATTGTCAGTTATTTCATCTATATTTGCATGAAAGTCCTGTACCCTATTACGAGTTTATTACGTTTAGTGAAACATTCCTCGTTTACGTTTCGGCCCATACACCTAAATGCAGGGCTCCTAGCGGACCATTTAGGTACTAAAATTTTACTATGGAAAACAGAAACGCAAACCAAGGTTGTATCAAAAAAACGTAAGAAAGTCGTACTAAGGATAGTGCTTAAATAATTTCATTGTTTCCAAGTTTGGTCTGCACAAACTGACAGACATGAAAATTTTAAACTAATTTTGTTAGTATCATGCAACATGTTTTACTGACAGTTTTATTTTTTATTTATACACCTTAAGTTGTTTTTATATCAGTTTGTGTATTTTCACAGAGAGGTCCAAACAAGGTGCCTATATACTCAATGGTGGTAGTAGCAGTAGTGACCGTAACATTTATCATCATCGGTGACATTAACAAACTAGCACCAATTGTCACTATGCCATTCCTTATCACTTACGCTAGCATTGATTATTCTTACTTTGCCCTCGCGCAAACATTTGATTTACAACATAGACGCGAAATGAGGTATGATTTATGTTCTATATTGTTTTATTATTTTATCATTTTTTTTTATTTTACATCGTCATCATAAAATCACATCATAATATAATCCTGGTCTACTAATAAGTGCAATATTATATAAGTTTTACTAATATCTAAACAGAATAAATATTTATAAAATGGTTTATAAATTAACGACTTTTATTTTATATGGATTTTATACATGCCCGGCTAGGAAAGTAATAAATTGATTGCTTAAGAATTTATGAAAACTAATGGCAGGTGAGAAGATACATCTTTAATATCTATAAATATGAAAAGTAGTATATTTATTGATCTCTTTGCTTGTCAGTTTAAAAAGCATATAATGTAACCCAAATTGAATATTAAAAAAACTGTTGTTATAGATTCCAGGGACCTTCTCAAAGAGACATGCAAGTCTACGGAGCTACCGGAAGTGATCTTGACTTGTTATTCCCAGAGAGAATACGACATAAGACTGTTGGTGTAAGTATCTATAAACGAAATTATAAAAAGAATTCATGAGAACTTTTACTACTTCAATCTATACATTGTTAAATGAGTTTTTTAGAATATGTGCAGTATTTATGGCATGTTTGAGATAAGGTAGTATTTATCTGATTACGTTTAAGCAAATTTATTACAAATGATTTAAATTGTAAATATCCTTTATCAAGAAATTGCTAATATAGCATTAACTTTTAAGTTTTACACATTTTTTATTTTATTTTATACATAATTAAGAACCTATTTAGAGTATAGTGTTGTGTGTCATTAATAGCATTAAAGTTCCTTTCATACTTATTCATAATTTTATGCTTTTATACTTAATACTTATTTTCTAAAAAGATTTTACATTTAGAACCTACATATAAAAAAGAAATATAAGGACTAAGTCCCAAAATAGAAATTTAAGCTCACCATTTAAGTATTTACTTAGTCGTCAATACATAATATGTATGTTTTATGTCAGGACTTCACGCCATCCCCGACCGATTCGGCCATCATGAACGGGCGGATGGCGAACGGGGACAGTGGGCGGCGGCCCAGCGGAAGTGTGCACTCAAAGAATAAGAATTGGTACTCGCATCTGTGCAACCGGTGGTTGTCGTTGGCTGGGGTATGTTACAGAATTTTTTCTCACTTCTATCTTTACTGCCACTTTCACACGAGTTATATTTACAATGTAAACTTCTACACTTTATAATATGCACATAATATAGAGATCTGTATGCCTCATATTGAAATCCTATACTTGCTATATGTGGGATTACTTTCCACACAACTGCTCGACATCTCGATAGGACATCTACAATCCGAAGTTGCTATAAGCACCATATTTTTGATATTACTAAAATGAAGAAGTATGAATTATCGCAGAGATTTCAATAAATTAATTGACAACTTTTTCACCTCTAAATTCCTGAACATATTGTTTTAAACTTATTCATCAATGTGATGAGTTATCTTATTTAATTTATTTTCATTTTAAGGTGGCAGTAAAATTACTATTGATGTTCCTGGTGGATTGGATTTATGCGCTGGGTTGTCTGTCGATTTTGTGGCTGCTGTGGCTCTATATTGGAGCTGCAAACCCTGCAGTGAAGCCAGGCCGAGCGTCAGAGTTCCGTTTCTTCCATTGGTTGAAAATATCTTTTCTCCACGCTATTGGGTAAACATGACTTTTTTTATCTACAACATGTGGCTTAAGACCGTGAGATAACAATATAATTTATGATTCTGTTATGTTAACAATTAATTAATTTAATTGAATCTTCTAATACAAATTGTTACAGAAAAAGGCCATTGGAATACGAACAATTAGTAGTGACGCCTGTGCATGCTGATATTACTATGGAGCAAGAAAGGTTAAACGATGACAACGAAGATTTCGCGTCGCGCCGCCGCTACCACCAGTCCACAGCGCTCCAAACTCATCTCGTCAATGTTGTTACTTAAATAATAATATTATTTATGCATTTATTAGGCTTTAAATGTAAACTAAAATTGATTCGTAAGGGCTGTTTTATTATCACGCGCGGTTGTGACCTATTTCTCTTGTGTGCTACTCGCATCCTATCATTTTTAGATACTTCATCTGCTGCATCATCTAAGTGCACACAAGGTGTAAGAATAGCGAGATTATTGACGCATGTGAGTGATATACGCATACATAAACCCGCATGACAATAAAGGCCCTATTGCAATATTTTTATACTTTTTGTAATATCATGATCTATATTTAAATTTTTTATTTACCATGGCTAACTTTATATTTATTAGAATGTATATGTCTAGTTTATACAGTAATCAAGGTAAACGTAATAAAATTAGGCTTCACCTCTGTTTCCATATCATTATTTTGTACTATAATAATCACATCAAGTTATTTATAAGCTACATATAAGATTTTTTAATTGTAGAGACATAATTTTTATAATATTGTTAGAGCACCGATCAGTAATATTTATTTTTACTTTTAACTTATTTGATATAGTCAAAATTATTTTGATAATTGCTTAGGTTGTTTAAGTAATTAAAAATTATAATAAAGTGCATAGAAATACAGTTATTGCTCTTCAACGTACTTCAAGTAACTTTTGTTTGTATCTGCATTATAAAGTGCTTGTATTATCTACACATTCCTTCCATTGGTTTTTTATGTATATTGATCTCAGGAAATTGAAATAAACTCTTCCTTAATTTTTTTATTCACATATTAGTAATATAAATTGATTGCTAATATTTTCGTTATAAGTTCATTATACTACGAAACAAAAATACAGACAGAAGTAGTAGAATGTATAACGTCGAGAAAATAATATATGAAATGAAGTCTTACCATTTAACAGTATCAGTAAAATATCATCGGTATTAGTAGTTAAAGTTATAAATATTTATTCTCTTCATATCAGTTCAAAATATATCTAAAAAGTTTCAAACTGAATGTGATTTGCTTGAGATTGAAAAATATATTTTTCTAATAAAATTAACAATGACTATTCACTTCGTTTTCTTTCTTTATTTTACCCTAAAATAAACACATTGAGCAAGTATGATGACTTGTCTATGTATGAATTGTCTGTGAGTCACAATTTTTGTAGATTTTATTATTAGAGAATCATTAGGTACTAACCAATCTATCCATCCATAACTTGTATTGAAAAAAATAAAACGAAAAGTTTTCATATAATTCACATTATTAAACATTGAGATATTATTATTATGTACTAAAGTACTAGAGATTAGAGAGGCTAATTAAAACAAAATTCATGTTCCATTTTTAGTATTATTCCTTAAAGTTTTGTTTATATACTCTATAAAAGCCAAAGATACTGCAGCGCTGAAACTATATCTACTAATATCAGCGATATATAAACCGACTAATACTCTTGACTTAGTCCTTTTTCCTGCGCAAACTGATTAGTGATTGTCACCTTCTCTACCATGCAGAGTATGAAAGAAAGAGACGGCAGGAAGTGCTATGTAGGCGGATCGACACGACTGCCAGTATGATAATATAGTCAATAATATAATCGACGATCTGAAAGTACTCAGTTACCTTGAGATAAAGTTCAATTTAAATCGTCATGTCGGTTACGCGACTCGATCATTTTTCAAAAAAGTTCTGTACGTTAATGTCACATTGTTAATCGTCCACACAAAAATCTTATGTATTACCATGTATTGTATTGTACAGAAGGCATATAATTAGTTGTAAGACATGGTTGTCACCATAGATGTAGGATCCTACTAACGTAACGTAGGTAGATCGGCTATGTTAAACGTCAAGCAAGACCAAAATCTGAATGTTTATGTAAATGTGAGATCTGTGAGAAGTTAATGTGTACTTTACTAGTGTTTGTAAGTAAACTAAAAAGATATCGTTATCGATCAAAATACCGACATAGTTATCAATTATGATAAGACTTTTTACTCAGTGACTCAAAGAAAATATAGTGGCTATAGATTTAAAAGGTCATACATTTTCAGAGATAGGCGTTTCATACTTAAAATCAAAATAAAACAAATAAACAAAATAATAATCATGTCGGATTTAGATCAACATTGATACATTTT
>DWPV01006124.1:0-11787 GCA_018251915.1 Urbanus proteus proteus
TTACCACGATTATGAGATATATTAACGGACAATGAACGATGAATGATTAGTAATGTAAAACTAGTTACTAATGGCTGGCATAATCGAGATATCTCGAGATATCTTCATAATCGAATGATTAGTATTAGTATATCTCATAATCGCCCACCTCTAAGTATTACTCAAGGTAAGTGATTTGCTACTTCAATTTCACAATTAAGTTACTCCTAATAAAATAATTAACAAACCTACCAAACAAAAAGCGTGTTTAGTACAAAGTGTAATTAAATATTAGAGATTTAATTCGCACTAAAACGCGCCACAGGTAATTACGGCGTACTTGACGCTTACGACTTTTGGAGTGGATCTGACCTAATTCCCTGTAGGTCAATTGCGTGCTTGACTTTGATACTGGTTCCCTACATTTTTACTGGTATTACAGATTACCGAGGACGCGGAGTGTTCTTTATCTCTTGCTCCAAGGTAAGATGCGCAGCGAGTAAAGGAATGACTTATGTGGAGCAGATACGAGTATATATTACATGTTGAGAGCTTTGCATGCAAGTATACTCTCAAGGGTCGAGTGTGTGGTCTGTTTACGTGATACATCTTGATTATTATATCATTCAATTATCATGAAGTTGTAGCAAACGACCACCTTGAGTATATAAAGTGGTCGCTGGAGTTCGGACATTTGTAAATACTCGTACGTCGTCCTCAATCTAAGTACTTCTCTCTTACCACCTGAATGGTGTACGTTATAAGGCTAAACATTATTATATATCTTTATTAAATAGAGGCAGTGCACGGTTTTCAATTCATTGAGATTCTTTAAAATTAGATATATGATTTGGTGCTACATAATTACATATTATTGGCACATAAAATGACATCGCTTAATAAAAGTACAATTCTATATTTTTGCGTAAACTTCATGTACCTACCTACAAGTTTACGCGATCAGGAAAAAATGTTATTAGTTCAATACGTAATAATTAATTAATGACATAATCGTTGCGATGAAACAATAGAGCAGTTTCATCAGAATCCGTTGCAAAATATGTATATTATTTATCTGTAAGGCTCAGTTTTGTTATGGATAGTTATCGATAGATTTCGTTTTGTCTCCATGTACATCCATGAGATTTTCGTTGGTATTTTCTAGTACATGTAACAAAAGGATCTCGTTTTGAGACCTTTTTTGTCGAGGGGAAATCCTTCAAAAGGTACCCGACACCCTGAGAGCGACGGCGGGTTATGTGGGGTTCTTACCACTAAAACTCCCCCGGTGGGCACTAAACGCTGGTAAACTCAGCGCTGTGAAGAGGACTCCGGGCATTCCTTATGACGGCTACCGTGGTCCTCTAAGCGCGTTGCCCCGTCCGGGCAAACCCAGGTGAGCGCTGGGCCCACCGCACCGTTTGGTATTTACGACGGTACGCGACCACACATACCGCCGACCTTCCCGGGCCGCTCTCGTTTTGAAACGTACGCCTACATTAAAATGCCCAGTATAGTTTAACACTAAATTTTCTGATTCAGTATTGAACTTATACCAATTGACGCGGCCAGTAAAGTGTGATGCCAACCTGGAAACATTGCAGCAGCCTCAGGAGCGAGCCGGCCGAACGCAGCAGCTTCTCGAATGTGTCCAGCTCCGACAGCTCCGCTCCCAGTATACACAGCCTCTTCTCCAGTAGCATCTGTGGACAAGGAGATCAACATTTTATTACAAACTTCGTTTAACTTCGATCTTATTTGGTTTGTACGTGGAGGTCAACCTTGCAGTACTATGTACCTAGATTTTTTATCGTGGATGTCGTAGAAGGCTACGGTGAAATAAAATCTAAAAGAGATGATGTCTGGTCGTCTAGGGTGGTAACGGTTGAAGCCAAATATTTTAATCACTATGAAAATAATGACGATGATACATCAAAGACGATGCTGGCCTGTTAATATCAGCTGGAATGAACGTTCTTCTAACAATTATTACATAAAAACAAAAATAATGAATGAATCATATCTCAACATTTTTTTAATTAATCATATTTTATATTTATAACTTTCTAAATCTTTTTACTGATATAATTTGGCTAAATAAAGTAGAATTCAGTAGTGACGATTACACATCGTGGAAATTCGCGAATATATAAGTGATTCTAAAACGTTCATTTACTTAAGTTACACAGGGAAAACACGAAGCCGACTTTGTTGAATAACAATCTTATCGTCATTACATAGTATAAAACAAAGTCGCTTTCTCTGTCCCTATATCCCTAAGTATGCTTAAATCTTTAAAACATGCACCGGATTTTGATGCGGTTTTTTTAATAGATAGAGTGATTCAAGAGGAAGGTTTATTTATATGTAATTTAATGCTTGCGAAGCCGCGGGCAAAAGCTAGTTTGAACATAATAAATCTAATCATAGAGTATATTCCAAGTCTCTCAATTCAAAGGAAGACCCGTGCTCAACAGTGGTATATCCTGATCAGCTCATCTCATCCTATGTAAAACAGAGTTATGTTAATTTGTTAGTAAAAACTATAGGCATTAGAGATTTCAAATATTACGCCATGGATAGTGATGACACAAACACACTAATGAGCTTTCTAAATTCTATAAACAACAAAATCACTTTAGTATGTAAACAATTACATACCTACTAAGTAAATAGGTACTTCAGTAATTATGTAATGTAAGTATTTTCAAGAAAGCATAGGCAAAGCATTTTTAATTTGATAACAGAAAAAAGTAGATACCTACCAACTTTAGTTTTTTTTTATTTCTAGGGTAAATATAACCATGTAAGTGGTAATCAACAAAATAATGGTCTATAATACAGATTTCCAATTATAATATTGAAAAATATTTCCAATTGCAATTTGAAAAATTGATTTAACGGCGGGAAACGGCCAGTTGGTAAACATTGCGTTTCCGCTTTCGCTATCACTTGTGACTTGCACCACGTTATATAGGACATTGACCTCTGCGGTTCGATAAATGCAATGGCGCTGTACACAGTGTAACTGGAGATTGTGTTATGATGAGAACTTATGTTATGTTTTTTTTAATATTATGGTGGAAGATTGCATATTGTGGAAGTAGTAAATGAGTGCGCAACCTACTTGATAGTATGTGTAGGACATCTGTAATCTAACCCAATAAAATCACAGTCCTACAGGTCGGCCATAGACGACCCATAGGGCTCGAGTTGGAACGCGTCCAACGAGAGTGTTTCCCTTACCACACTCTTCAACAAAACACAGCAGCACAGAATACTTCTGTTATAAGTCAGAAATAGCCACTAATCCGGTGGTTCGCCGAACCGTACGAAGTCGAACCACAAGGATTCTACCACCTTGAACATGACCATGACGGAACAGCATGGTAACGTAAGCTTCAGTGCAACCAATTGTAAAGCTTATTACTCAGCTTATAAGCAAAAAAGATTCAGTCATAAACTTCACAAACTAAAGTAAAATATTTTTCGTTTTCGTCTCTGGCGAAGAATACATTTGCATGTAAACATACAAAGTATTTACCTTAGTTTATGATGGAGCTTTAAATAAATTATTTTGGCTGTGTCTTTTGAGTTTAACGCATATTATGGTGTTAACTTTTAGTTATAAACAAAACAACAACAATGGTCCTATAGGATGTTGACTACGTAACATCCCCTACAGGGGGGTGAGTTTTCAATTATTCTTTACAATTCACGTACGTTCCAGGCGTTCCAACTTACTCCCCAGGGATAACGACTTATCTGTAGCAAACCGCAAGTAAGACTAATCATATCTGAGTTAGATTACATAATATTAAATGTACCGTGTGCTAAACACATGGAATCTGAACTGTTGCGCGAAACTGTAGCTTCTAGAACCACCGCTCTAATCTGTGTATTGTGTGTATTGTCTGTCGTTCAGTCATTGTTAGTTATATTAAGTAGATACGTGTAATACCTATATGCTGATGCATTAATGATTATGTTTGTAAACATTATGAGAAGACTTTATTGTTCCATAATTGTATGTCTTTTCTCTTTAATTACTTTAGAGAAAAGTGGACGTAATTGAAAGTGGTTTTCATAGACTTTAATGCATCGTAAACTGCAATTTAAACAGCGTGGTGGAATATGCTCAATGTACCTTCAGCTGGGGTAGGATTTGCCCAGTTGTGAGATGCAAGCACGTAAGTCATTGTGATTTGTTCCAACTTTTTATAATTCCATAATTACAGGATGTAGTACATTTCATAGCCTGGAATATAAATCTTAATTTGCACGCAATTAATTTTAAACAAAATAGAAATAAACAAAACGCTAAAGAAATTGAGTAAACATGGCCCAAACAAAAATATTCCTGCCCACGCAGCAAGCTCGTGGCCAAGATTAGATTATACATACAACATTATATGCAAATACGAATAGATATATTCATTTACTTAGTCTAAGATTAAAAGATGAACATAACTGAAAAAATATATAGACATAAGAGTTATAACAATGGACAAGCAATTCAAAACCTTTAATAAGAAGGGATTTACAAAATAATTTCATGGCAAAAAATAAAGCCAACAAAATTAAAAAATATCTACAACTCATATGTTCCCTATATGAACTATTTATTGTACAGAGGGCGGCGCAAGATACTAAGTAAACAATGGTATGGCGCTTACGGGGTTATGGTACATGATGTTACGAGTACGCCACGGACAATTTAACTGCGCACTGAATACAGACATGGCGCCGTAATAACAACTATCGCATTCAACACCTATAACTGAATAAAATAAAACAAAGAATAAATTTAAACAAAAAATAAACTATTACACCATGTTGATGTAATAGCAAATTAGCAGAAATGCAAAACCGTCGTATACCTATGTTTCTCACTGCCCTTTATTAACTGTGGTTTAAGACAAGTGATTCCTAATACATAGTTCCGTTTTTTCGCTTTCAGTGCTCTATTAGACTCATTATTTCTCGACATGAAAATTGCTAAATCGACTTCGAGAATGACACACGCGAAAAGTTTCCAGGAAGGAAGGAAGGCTCAGTCTACTTATATCCGGATACGATCACAAAAACCTTTACACAAGGGTGTGAATTTCTGTAATATGAACAATATACAATATTTTTTGTAAATACATGTTATTTTCTTAAGAAGACCATGACCTCGGCAAGCGAGCGCGCTAATTTCGCGCATGCGTGCAGATAACATAGCAGGAGTCTATTTATAATACGTATCGCATCACGAGCCGTGAGAATGTTTGGGGAAAAAATACACCGACGTAAACCATACGTAACGGCCGGTTACGTCAGCAACCGGGTTGATGCGACCTGCTTGATTTAGTGCTGGTTTTTGTATGTGCGAGTGTGGTTTATGGGAATTAAATGTTAGCGACGGATTTAATTAGGAGAGGCGTCATGGCTTTACTGACGAGTGGTAAAGGGATGTCTTAAGTAATGGAAGTCTAGTACTAGGAAGCAGAAGTCTAGTAGAAGGAAGACTAGTCTACTAGTCTACTAGTAGACTAGTCTGGTTAACTACACTCGGCTTCAAGTCAAATACTTTATTTAAAATACTTTAGATAAAATAGAATCCATTACAAACCTGTCTAGTTCCCTGCTTCCCAGACGTTCTGTAATGTATCTGTATCGTAAAACCGCAACAGGATTTGGTAACGTGAGTATAAAAGCTCAGGGAACGAAGCCTTATAAGCGCCTACACAATAAGTCTTGCCGCATACGTTCGATTTCCTGATCGGGTATCCTTATCTGAAATTCCGATTCGGAATTCCATATGTCCTTTGGTTTTCGTTGACGCACGGCTGAGTGAGTTGTAACCGAACGTCCAAGTTTTCTCCGATCAGAAAATAAATGAACATGACAAAAAATCGTATCAGTGGCTTGCATAAAGGTTTCCGATTTTGGTATTAGAATCAGGGAGCGTAGTAAACGAAGTAGAAGTGAAATCAGATACGTATGCACTTATTAGGGTTTAAAACTTAATAAACATTATATTCTTAGTATGAGTAAAATCCGTATTCACTTTATAATCCCAACACATATGATATACGAATTTATTCTACAAAATTTTATGGACCGTTTGCTGGAACATAATTTAAACTTACATACAATATTTGCTGTGAAAAGCAAAAAATCTTTTATAATGACGGCATGTACTCCAAAACAATACAGCGAGTTCAACCACCGTGTCCGCGGTTCAATTCTATGACTGCAAAGTTTAAAGGACCTCTACAGTACTCTGACCTGGTTTAAATCACTGAAATGTTTTATTTTTTCGATCGTGTGACTTTATGAGATGAAAGCGTTTTTGTGAACTTGTTTAACCTATAGGCACAAACGGACATACAAAAGAATTAAAATCAGTTTTATGTTGATAGCGCGCAAGAAAAACTTCATTCAGCAATAGAACAGTAACTTTTGGAATAGACATTTTATTTGGCTGAATAATTTTCCATTGCTGAGCCGAATAGGAATTGGGGGAAGAAATTAATAAATTCATCACCCTGCTTCTATGTGGTTTACACGGACAAGGTTATTGAAGTGGCAACCCGTATCGATCGATTTTTTTCAATTTGCTTATGGGCGTCCAAAAATTCAACTACTGTTATTCAACTATCCGCATTTTGTTATTCAACTATCTTTGGAAGCACGAAAGCGCTCAAGAAAAACCACAAACGATAACCCATCGAACTGCGTACCGAAGCCGACGTAGCCAACTCCGTAGATCGGTTACGACGTTACGTAGGTACAGAAGCCGCGGAGCTACGCGGTTCAATTCGCACAGATGCATGTGGTAGGTAGCTGCCGCCAGGGTCGGGTAATGGTGTCACAGCGCACCAATGCCGCCGGCCCCCTGCGAGATGCATTGCATTGCACGCGGCCAATCAACGGGCTAGGGATGGCGGTTGGGTTTGGAAAAATATCGATTTAAAATCGATTATAATAGAAGTATGAAGATTGACTTCACAAAAATAAAGAAAATTAGAAAATCAACTGATGAAAATTCTTCCTTAGTTCAATTAGATCCTTCAATTAGTTCTATTGCTGCTTTGGAAATATATCAACAATAAAGTACATCTATTATACCGACTAGGGTCGATATCGATTCGCTATATCGATTCATTGCAATCCTATCGATTATGAAAATAAATGATTTTTTAGACCAAAAAAATGGATTCCTCGACAAGCGCTGTAAGATTGCCATCCCTATAACGGGCAGATGGCATACATTGATTGCACGATTATACCTCGCTTCTAACGCCACGCGATCAATGGACTGAGCATCATATGTGAATTACATATCTAAACAAAACATATTTAAGTACAGTAGAGTGCCCCAAAAATAAAGGTATTTTATTTTGCCAGAAGTATGTCGCCATATTTTTAAAGACCATTAGTTTATAGGGTGAATAATCTCGATTCTGAAATTTTCTAACTAATGTTTTAATGTGTTAAGGTCGCAAAAAATGAATTTTATTATTTTCATGCAGATATTCAACATTAATAACGTTAGAAAAGCCTACTTGTGGTGTGGACACAGATGTCTATAGAAACTTACGAGTAGGTCTATTAGTCTAGCCAGCGTAATTGTGTAAGGATGTCAACAAAGCTATGTCTAGCGGATGGCTGTGGTAGAAAGTTACCAGTGTGTTATATAAGCGGGTAATGGGCACATTGGAGCAGCGACGCGGGCCCAGCGGCGGCCAGCGCAAGGTCGCGCCGCTCGCCTAGTTTCTCCATGCCTTTGTCTGGGTATCGGTTCCAGTGGGTAAATTGTTGCTGTGATCTAAATTGGTTTTGGTTGTTCAATAGTTTATTGGAATCGTGGTAAACTTTGCTTGCAAAATGTTTATATTAATGTTTTTCGAATTAGAGGAAATATATTTCAAATGTCTTTTGCCCGAATTTCCAAAGATTGAGTGGTCATCTATTCGTCCAGTATTTTTAACCTTTAAAAATTTGGAGCCGTGTCTGTTAACAAGTAATTAGTAGTATATTGATCTTAATTTAAAAACCTGTAAATATAATTCTGAGGTTCCGTGTTCTATACAATGTTATTGAAGACACACTTACCTGCGTATTGGAAATTAATATTAATCCATTTGACAACGATACAATGGCGAAAAAATGCAAATCTTCCATAGTATTCTCAATGGTCTGTAAATGTTTAAGAATCCGTAGTTTTTCTCATTAGACTACAGCATTTACCCATCTAATTTTCTGTAAATAACTGTTGATCAGATGTTTATGGAAACCCCGTCCTTTGAGGAAACCCATACTCATCAACACTTGGACACCATACGGCGCAAGGTCGCACCGCTCGCCAAGTCTCTCCTCACGCTTTGTTTGTTTATTTCTGTCCGGTAGCCAAGCGCCGCGGCGCGCCTAACACCCAAATTGATTATACAATGGTTTATGCGACCAATATTGTCTATTTATAACTGGACAACTAGTAATTTAGCGCAGTGATGTGGTCTTAATTGTTTTGTATATCGGTTAAGTTGCAGCTCTAACGAATTACAAGTTGATCACTAAGTTATCTAACTAGGCGTAGTGGTAATTTTCATTATCTTTTCCAGGCCTTAATGCAAGTTAAGTGCAACTGGTCGAACGACTCTAGTAGCACTGTATTTCGTACTTATCAATGTAATTCGCTACAATATGGTCGTTTTAACATTTAGTTAACCTAGAGTCAGTATACGATAGAACTAATTCTGCATATTCCAAAGTTAAAGTTAACGAGACAATATAATTATCCACTAAATATTTGCAACTAATTGCTCCCAATTACTTCATTGCAATATAGGTAAGGTAGGTAGCGATGAAATTGTAATTTATCAGCGAGTTATCCTTTTCTATCAACTACAAAGACGTTGCACCAAACGTTATCAAGGAAATGATATATCATGATGACTTTAACGTGAAGAGTTACGTTATCACTCTCACGTTTCCTCCGCGTCACACTCACGTAAACACTTTCACCGTGACAATCGCTATTAGCCATGACGCCCATGACCGGTCACCTTGCCCAACCGTCACCGTCCTTCACCACCGGGTCAACGCACTGCTTGATACCATTTCTTCAGCGATGTTTCCTCACGGCTCTGTTTTTGTTAGCATATCAATGTGCTGATTAAACACAAACACACTTAGCCCGCAATAAACCTTGACCTCAACTGGCCCAATCGTTACCGCCGGTCAACGCACTTTGTACGTCAATTTCCTCACGAAACTGACTATTGGATATGCTCATTATTACTCATCCTTGTGCCTCTTGTTTTTTTTTGTCAAAACATGTCAATTTGGATTAATCATACGTACGATCGTAGTTCGCGATAATCCTCGAGGGTAATTTGTTCAATTGGCAGCAATGGGTCAACGCACTTTCTGATACCATCTACATAGTCATAAAACTGTGTTTCCTAACGTTTGCCCTAACTGAAAATTGCAGTACATTGTGGTAGAATTGAATCTAACACGTACTTGCACTGCGCACTATCTGCAATGAGCCTTGACCGGCAATTTGCCCAATCTTCACTTGACAGTTCAACGCACTTTTCTGTAAGAACTCCTCAATGTTGTGTATTTAGGGATTTCCTCGAGTTCCTGTTAGTTTTAAAGATGTATGTATATTCCATCCTTCCTTCCTTCCATCAATCCTTGATGAAGTGTTTAAATATAATTGGTGTTTAATTTTCTGTTCTAAGTCAGGGTTTTACGACGTCTTTGTGTCTACGTGTATTTGTTCAAGTCCCCATATTCGTAACAAAGTAGTTTTCGATGCCAAGTTACTTTAAATGTTCTAACGTTTTGTTAATGATCTCTTAACCTCTAATTTAAAATTTTAAACGACGTTTAAATACTCGTATAAAGACTTTTTTTCCAGTTTGTGTTTGTAAAAACAAGTATTATTTAGGTGCACGATTATCATTCCAATAGGTAGATTGATGTATGACTAGACTAGGACATTACAAAATAACGAGAGAACCGCCGACAGCGTCTGAGAGGCTGCCATTCTAATGATCGCTCGCCTTGAGACAAGTGTCTGTGTAATAAGCTGGCACACAGGCTCCACGTGACGAATTATTAAGGTTTTCAGAAAACCCTGGCCATATTGATGAAATCCTGTTATTCTCACATACTATGAGTCGACCGTCTCAGTACTCAGGAATAGCAGCGCATCTGTGATTGATTTCAGATAAAACCCCTGTTCTATATAAAGTTGGTTACAGATACACTTACGGTTTTCGTTTATGAAGAAGCTTTAAAAGAAACTCCATGTGTAACTCTTTATTATATATTTAGTTATAAACACCATTTCAGTTTTTTGTATTAGAGGACATGGAGCAATATCAAACCGCACATGTTATTCATTTAAATTAAGTTTTACCACGTGCGCTAAGTACATATCTACCTATACGGAAGCGAATTAGATTATCTATCGTCAGAATATTATTATTAGTTCAATTTAGAATATACCTTATCACATCTGGCAGCGACATTTAATACAATAGATCAGTCTATTACTTGCTAACAACACCTTTTTTGCCCCATTTGCCTCTTTATATTATGATTTAGATATAAAATTCTACATTCATAGCCGCAACTATTTCGGGGGTTATTTTCCGTGCAGTAAAATCGATCGGGCGACGTTGCCGCAAACACATCATAGCAAGATTGATATCGCGATGCATACAAACGATAACATTGCATGTTAAGGATTATCCACGGCAGGGTTACCTGTTGCTGTATTTAAATTTATTTAATGAACTAAGGCGCTATGTATTTTTGGTAGAGAAAATATGCGGTGGGTTCGCGTAACACACTTGTTTATATTCGCAGTAGTAATTTTAGATCGCAATATTTAATGAGTCGAGTCAAAAAATTCTTCCGCGTTTTCTGGCGTGTCCATTGAATTTGTGTAAGATGTGTCAATCTTAAAAGGTATTGCTATATTTTGACTTGTTGTCTGTGACATAAAATAATAAACATGTAGTACAAGATATTATACTTTCTTCTGAACATTGCCCAAGCACTATGCACAAATGGGGCTTTCGACAAAGACGCCTAACGCCGCTAACAGGATATTCAACCGTTCATATAAAGGGGTGTTAATATCAGAAGCCTGAGAAAGAGGAAGCGTAGTCTGCAAACTATCCAACCGTGTGGTAAGATAAGCTCTTAAACAGCTTACTGCAGTCCTGTTCCTTAGCTATGACATACTTGTCCATAAGAAAATTATAGGGCATGAACCTATTGCAGTGAAGTTTTACTATTGTTCGTATTATATTGTGATTACACATGACTAAGTAATACATGTAACAACCCTATCTGATTGTATCGGCATATTCCGTGTGAACGTGATCAACATATTATATCACATCATGTAGGATGGATTATGGTTCTAGATTTTGAAGGTAGAACTGTATAAAGATACTGTGTGTGGTTCAAAGATACCACCACCACCACCTCTTTTATATCCCAAAATTAGAACTGGGTTTTACTCGCAAAACTGAGGACTTGAGATTGAGACTTGAGTAGTAGATTTGGAGTTCAAAAAAAATTAAAAATGAATCAACTTTGAATGTACAAATAAATAAAATTCTTGTCTGTTTGTAATGACAAAATAGTAAAGACCCATTTTTTTGCTGAGTGCAGTAGACAGGTAGTTGATCTTTTAATTCGGAACTTGGGCTATTTTATTTTTTACCGACTTCGAAAAGGAGGAGGTACTATGTTCGGATGTATGTATTTTTTTTTTTTTTTTTTTTTTTTTTT